>WNWK01041798.1:0-16278 GCA_009830355.1 Cherax destructor | reverse complement strand
AAAGAAAAGTTGCAAGGTTAGTGGACGAGTTTGGGAGAGTGTGTAAAGGTGAAAGTTAAAAGTGAACATAGATAAGAGTAAGGTGATGAGGGTATCAAACGATTTAAATAAAGAAAAATTGGATATCACATTGGAGAGAGGGATTATGGAAGAAGTAAATGTTTTCAGATATTTGGGAGTTGATGTGTCAGCGGATGGGTTTATGAAGGATGAGGTTAACCACAGAATTGATGAAGGAAAAAAGGTGAGTGGTGCATTGAGGTATCTGTGGAGACAAAAAACGTTATCCATGGAGGCAAAGAAGGGAATGTACGAAAGTATAGTGGTACCAACACTCTTATATGGGTGTGAAGCATGGGTTGCAAATGCTGCAGCGAGGAGGCTGGAGGCAGTGGAGATGTCCTGTCTAAGGGCAATGTGGTGTAAATATTATGCAGAAAATTCGGAATGTGGAAATTAGGAGAAGGTGTGGAGTTACTAAAAGTATTTATCAGAGGGCTGAAGAGGGGTTGTTGGGGTGGTTTGGTCATTTAGAGGAATTGGATCAAAGTAGAATGACTTGGAGAGCGTATAAATCTGTAGGGGAAGGAAGGCGGGGTAGGGTCGTCCTAGAAAAGGTTGGAGGGAAGGGTAAAGGAGGTTTTGTGGGCGAGGGCTTGGACTTCCAGCAAGCATGTGTGAGCGTGTTAGATAGGAGTGAATGGAGACGAATGGTTTTGGGACATGACGATCTGTTGGAGTGTGAGCAGGGTAACATTTTGTGAAGGGATTCAGGAAACCAGTTAATTGATTTAGTTGGACTTGAGTCCTGGAAATGGGAAGTACAATGCCTGCACTTTAAAGGAGGGTCTGAGATAGTGACAGCTGGGAGGGACTTTTCTCAGCTGTCGTATCTGAGCTCCTCTGCAAAGACAGTGATTATGTATGAGTGTGGTGAAAGTGTTGAATGATGATGAAAGTATTTTCTTTTGGGGATTTTCTTTCTTTTTGGGTCACCCTGCCTCGGTGGGAGACGGCCGACTTGTTGAAAAAAAAAAAAAAAAATATATATATATATATATATATATATATATAATGTCGTGCCGAATATGTAAAACTGGTCATTTAGCAAAAACTCATTTAAAATTAAGTCCTTTCTAAAATTTTATCTTATACGTTTACCTGAAGTTTACCTGGAGAGGGTTTCGGGTCAATGCCGCCGCGGCCAGGTCTGAGACCAGGCCTCATGGTGGATCAGGGTCTGATCAACCAGGCTGTTACTGTCGGCCGCACGCAAACTGACGTACGAACTATAGCCCGGTTGGTCAGGTACTGACTTTAGGTGCCTGTCCAGTGTCTTCTTGAAAACCGCCAGGGGTCTATTGGTAATCCCCCTAATGTATGCTGGGAGGCAGTTGAACAGTCTTGGGCCCCGGACATTTATGGTGTTGTCTCTCAGTGTACTCGTGGCCAGCCCCTGCTTTTCATCGGGGGAATGTTGCATCTCCTGCCGAGTCTTTTGCTTTCATAGAGAGTGATTTTCGTGTGTAGGTTTGGTACCAATTCCTCCAGGACCTTCCAAGTGTATATTATCATGTATCTCTCTTGCCTGCGTTCCAGGGAATACATATCAAGGACCTTCAACCGTTCCCAGTAATTTAGGTGCTTTATCGTACTTATGTGTGCTGTGAAAGTTCTTTGTACACTCTCCAGGTCTGTAATATGGCCAGCCATGAAGGGGGCTGTTAGTGTACAGCAGTATTCCAGCCTAGAGAGAACAAGCGATTTGAAGAGTGTCATCATGGGCTTGGCGTCCCTAGTTTTGAAGGTTCTCATTATCCATCCTATCATTTTCCTAGCCGATGAGGTAGATACATTGTTGTGGTCTTTAAAGGCGAAATCCTCTGACATTATCACTCTCAAGTCCTTCACATTTCTTTCTCGCTCTATTGTATGGTTAGAATTTGTCGTATACCTTGATACATTTTTTATTTCCTAAAGTTTTCCATATCTGAGTAGTTGAAATTTCTCCTCGTTGAACTTTATATTGTTTTGAGTGGCCCATTTGAAGATTTGGTTGATGTCCGCTTGAAGTTTTGCAGTGTCTACAATGGAAGTCACTGCCATGGCAATCCGGGTGTCATCCGCAAAGGAAGACACGGAGCTATGGAGTCTACCTGGAGTCTACCTGGAGAGAATTCCAGGGGTCAACGCCCCTGCGGCCCGGTCTGTGACCAGGCCTCCTGTTGGACCAGAGCCTGATCAACCAGGCTGTTACTGCTGGCCGCACGCAGTCCAACGTACGAACCACAGCCCGGCTGATCAGGTACCGACTTGAGGTGCCTGTCCAGTGCCTGCTTGAAGATAGCCAGGGGTTTGTTGGTAATCCCCCTGATGTATGCTGGGAGGCAGTTGAATAATCTTGGGCCCCTGACACTTATTGTGTTGTCCCTCAACGTGCTAGTGGCACCCCTGCTTTTCATTGGGGGGATGTTACATCGCCTGTCGAGTCTTTTGCTTTCGTAGGGAGTGATTTTTGTGTGCAAGTTTGGTACTAAGCCCTCGAGAATTTTCCATGTGTATATAATAATGTATCTCTCCCGCCTGTGTTCTAGAGAGTACAGGTTTAGGAACTTCAAGCGTTCCCAGTAGTTGAGGTGTTTTATCACACTTATGCTTGCGGTGAAGGTTCTCTGCACATTTTCAAGGTCAGCAATTTCACCCGCCTTGAAAGGTGCAGTTAGTGTGCAGCAATATTCCAGCCTAGATAGAACAAGCTATCTGTAAAGTGTCAACATGGACTTGGCATCCCTGGTTTTGAAGGTTCTCATTATCCATCCTGTCATTTTTCGAGCAGATGCAATTGCTACTTTGTTATGGTCCTTGAAGGTGAGATCCTCTGACATGATCACTCCCAGGTCTTTGACATTAGTTTTTCGCTCTATTGTGTGGTTGGAATTAGTTTTGTACTCCGATGAGATTTTAATTTCTTCACGTTTTCGTATCTGAGTAATTGAAATTTCTCATCATTGAACTTCATATTGTTTTCTGCAGCCCATTTAAAGATTTGGTTTATGTCTGCTTGGAGTCTTGCAGTGTCTTCAACGGTGGACACTGTCATACAGATTCGGGTGTCATCTGCAAAGGAAGACACAGCACTGTGGCTTATATCCCTGTCAATGTCTGATATGAGGATGAGGAATAGGATGGGAGCAAGTACTGTGCCTTGTGGAACAGAGCTTTTCACAGTAGCTGCCTCAGACTTTACTCTGTTGACTATTACTCTTTGTGTTCTACTTGTTAGGAAATTATAGATCTATCTACCAACTTTTCCTGTTAATCCTTTATCACGCATTTTGTGTGCTATTACACCATGGTCACACTTATCAAAGGCTTTTGCAAAGTCTGTGTATATAACATCTGCATTCTGTTTGTCTTCTAGAGCATCCAGGACCTTGTCGTAGTGGTCCAGTAGTTGGGACAGACAGGAGCGACCTGCTCTAAAACCATGCTGCCCTGGGTTGTGCAATTGATGGGTATCAAGATGAGTGGCGATCTTGCTTCTTAGAACCCTTTCAAAAATATTTATGATATGGGACGTTAGCGATATTGGTCTGTAGTTCTTTGCTATTGCTTTACTGCCCTCTTTGTGGAGTGGGTCTATGTCTGTTGTTTTTAGTAACTGCGGGACGACCCCAGTGTCCATGCTCCCTCTCCATAGGATGTTAAAAGCACGTGATAGGGGCTTCTTGCAGTTCTTGATGAACACGGAGTTCCATGAGTCTGGGCCTGGAGCGGAGTGCATGGGCATGTCATTTATTGCCTTTTCGAAGTCATTTGGCCATTGCCATCACCTGCAGCAACCCTGAAAAATCACCACTGCAACTGGTGCCACCATCAGCCCCTCAGAGTTGCCACCCCACCAGCCCCTCAGAGGTGCCACCACCAGCCCCTCAGAGGTACCACCACCAGCCCCTCAGAGTTGCCACCATCAGCCCCTCAGAGTTGCCACCATCAGTCCCCTCAGAGGTGCCGTTATCAGCCCCTCAGAGTTGCCACCACAGCCCCTCAGAGTTGCCACCATCAGCCCCTCAGAGTTGCCACCACCAGCCCCTCAGAGTTGCCACCATAGTCCCTCAGAGTTGCCACCAACAGCCCCTCAGAATTGCCACCATCAGCCCCTCGGAGGTGCCACCACCAGCCCCTCAGAGGTGCCACCACCAGCCCCTCAGAGGTGCCATCACCAGCCCCTCAGAGGTGCCATCACCAGCCAATCAGAGGTACCACCACCAGCCTCTCAGAAGTGCCACCACCAGTGCCTGGTCTGAGACCAGGCCTCGTGGTGGATCAGGGTCTGATCATCCAGGCTGTTACTTCTGGCTGCACGCAAACTGACGTACGAACCACAGCCCAGCTAGTCAGGTACTGACTTTAGGTGCCTGTCCAGTGCCTTCTTGAAGACAGCCAGTGGTCTATTGGTAATATCCCTTATGTATGCTGGGAGGCAGTTGAACAATCTTGGGCCCCTGGCACTTATTGTGTTGTCTCACAGTGTACTCGTGGTGCCCCTGCTTTTCATTGGGGGAATGTTATTATATTATAATAATGTGGAAACGCTAAACCTGTAGAATTATACAGCGCCTGTGGGGGATATAAGGTATTCAGGCTTCATTCAGGGAACTGGAGCACAGATCCAATTCCCTAGATCAAGAGCTCCTCACCAGAGTCAAGGAACCTCTCTTGAGGGGTGGGGGAATGTTGCATCTCCTGCCGAGTCTTTTGCTTTCGTAGAGAGTGATTTTCGTATGCAAGTTTGGTACTAATCCCTCTAGGATTTTCCAAGTGTATACGTATTATCATGTATCTTTCTCGCCTGCGTTCCAGGGAATACAAATCAAGAGACTTCAACCGTTCCCAATGATTTAGGTGCTTTATCATATGCCTAGTATGCCAAGGCATACCTAGGCATATTATTGGCCTGTAAATAACTTTATATAACTATATCCCTGTATTACATGAAATAAAGAATTTGAATTTGAATTTGAATTTGAATGTGTGCCGTGAAAGTTCTTTGTACACTCTCCAGGTCAGCAATTTCGCCTGCCTTGAAGGGGGTAGTTAGTGTACAGCAGTATTCCAGCCAAGAGAGAATAAGTGATTTGAAGAGAATCATCATGGGCTTGGCGTCCCTAATTTTGAAGGTTCTCGTTATCCATCCTATCATTTTTTCTAGCAGATGCGGTAGATACATTGTTGTGGTCTTTGAAGGTGAGATCCTCTGACATTATTCCTCCCAGGTCCTTCACATTACTTTTTCGGTCTATTGTATGATTAGGATTTGTTGTATACCCTGATGCAGTTTTAATTTCCACAAGTTTTCCGTATCTGAGTAGTTGAAATTTCTCTTCATTGAACTTCATATTGTTTTGAGTGGCCCATTTGAAGATTTGGTTGATGTCCACTTGGAGTCTTGCGGTGTCTTCGATGGAGGACACTGTCATGGCAATTCGGGTGTTATCTGCAAGTGAAGACACGGAGCTATGGCTTGCATCTCTGTCTATGTCAGATATGAGGATGAGGAATAGGATGGGAGCGAGTACTGTGCGTTGTGGAAAAGAGCTTTTCACCTCTGGGGTAAGCTGGCCAAGCTTGGTGTTTACTGCAAAGAAAAAGAAAATGTCTTTTACTCTTCTCTTAAGTTTGCTTTTCAGTTCAGACATTAGCTTAAATACTAAAGTTATGATGAATGGCTTGACTTCTAGTGTTTCAGTAATGTCTTGAGAACAAGTCAAGAGTGACTGAGTAAGAAGAAATATATCTCTGACGATTCACAGGCATTTCCTTCGTCTCCAAACACTTCATGGTATCTTGGGGCACTCCTCCTCACCTAAGCTCTGGAAATAACTTTTTAGGACTTCCCAGCACTTAAGTATTCTGTCAATAGCTGGCAAGAGAGAAAGCCATCTAGTCACAACATGCCGCAACAGACTGCAACAATCAACCTCCACAAATTCACAGAATTCCTTAAACTGTGCTGTTCTTTTATCTGAGATGCTGAAATGGTTATACATTTTGAGCACAATATTTTCAACATCAATTTCCAGTTTTGCTGTAGCAAATTTTGTTGCATTGTGCAAAATATGAGCCAAACACTTTGCAGTAATAACGTTCTTTTGATCCATTTTCAGTTTTTGATAAACACTGTCAGCAGTGGTATGCAGACACTTTATTCAGATCCAGACCTAACGTCTTTAATTTAGATAGTAGCTGATTTTTATGGCCTCTGATAATTCATTATCGCTGTAAATTCAAGAAACACATGGTGCCATATAAAAACTTGTCTTGGGACTGCCTTCTTGTAAGCTGCACTCTGGGCAAGCACTGTTGACACCGACACTCTGAGACGCTTCTCTCAGACTTACAAGTGGCTATGGGACAAATTTCTTGCTAACTGCAGCCGAAAGAATTCCCCACTACATGCACGATTATGAAAGGGTTTAACTTACTTGATGGAGTGGAAATGTCTCTCCTGGTCTTCCTAAACTATAACTCCCTCCAAACACCATGTGTAGGGAAGAATCTTAATCTGCAAAATTAAGTGGTATTAGTGTCCTGCCTGCACCTCAGAGTTCCCTGGTTTCAAAGGATATCCCTTAAGCAATATATGCAGTAAGTGACCCTAGCTTCTAGACTAATACTTAAGGGGGATTGCCCACAATTATTACCTTATAGTGGGCATTCGCCCGCTTATAACCCACAGCTCAAATAACCCCACATTCCTCCGAATATCGCCGGCCAGCTATACTAAGAGAAATGCAAGGAATTGTCTTACTGTGGGGGCCTGGGCCAGAGACCAATATCCACAGTACGTCGGAAAGCCTCTGTGATTCTTGGTTCCCAGGCAAGTATTTTGAAGACACGTGGGGGACCGAGCTCTAGCTCTTAGTACCCTGTTAACACCACGACGTCTAGTTCAAGAAGAAAGAAGTGGCCGTCTCTCCCGCTTAGATTCAAGTGTGGAGCTGCCAGTTATCTCTAGCTAACATAACCTAATGTACCTATTTAAGGCTTATATCTACCTATATTAGGGTGCTAGAGCTATATTATTAATATCTAACGTTGCCTCAATAATCCTAATATTAGTTACTAACTGTACAAACTTTCCTAGGCCTTCCTAGGAGAATAAATCTATCAATTAAAATGTACACAATTGTTACCTCCGCCAACTTGAATGTGTATGTTTGTTTTGGTTGGGTGTGTGGGTTCATGAACTCCAAGGACCGATCCGTGGTATGTTTAAGGCTCCTTACGGCTCACTTACCCTGTGGAACTTGAGCGACTCAATAGTTTCCACATGGTGCAAGCCATTCTCAAAATGAAAGTATTTCTGATGTTTGAAGCATCAGTTGCTACTGAAAAGAGCAAACCATGTTCTTTGATGTACTCCACGTGTGTTTGTACAGAATACGGTGCTAGAATACGTATTAATATAATATCTGTATCTCTACAAGTACATGTACAAGGTATACAAGCCTAGCTGACATCAATGACATACTACTCTAGAAAGCCACTTGTTATGCAGAGCATTTTGGGCAAATTAGGTCAGTTTTGTCCCGGGATGCGACCCACACCAGTTGACTAACACCCAGGTACCCATTTTACTGATGGGTGAACATAGTCAACCGGTGTAAGGAAACACGCCCAATGTTTCAACCCTAGCCGGGAATCAAACCCGGACCCTCACCGTGTGAAACGAGAGCTTTGCCACCAGGCCACAGGCCACCAGCACAGCTTTTTTGTTTTCCCACTCAGTTTTGGTTTCCTTACTATAGGATGGATATACATTCATTGGAGAACATACAGAGAAGGATGACTAAAATGATTCACTGTACATACTGTATAAGGAATCTCCAGTACGAAGACAGACTTAGATCCTTGAATCTTCATTCTCTTGAGACATAGAATGAGAGGAGATATCATCGAAGTGTATAAGTGGATGATAAGCATAAACAGAGGTGACATTAATAAAATACTGAGGATATCGAATCAGGTAAGAACCAGAAATAATGGATTTAAATCAAATTTAGATTTCGAAAGTACATAAGTAATTACTGGTTTTCAAAGTTGTAGAGGCGTGGAACAGTCTTCTGAGTAGGGTAATCGAGGCTCAGACCCTAGGTAGCTTTAAAAAGAGATGGACAGATATATGAGTGGGAGGGGCTGGGTTTGATTGGTGTCATGGGTATGGGAGTAAATTTTTTTGGGTAGCTTTGGAAAGGGTGTATACACACACAACCAGCACATATAAAAAGAGAGGAGCTTACGACGACGTTTCGGTCCGACTTGGACCATTTACAGAATCACACTAACACAATGAACAGGTAAAAGGGGTATTTATAGGCAGACAGATAGGGAAGGGCACAAAAAAGTGGTGAAGGGGTAATAATGAAGGTAGTAGTGGAAGTGGTAGTAGTAGTAGTAGTATTTTTGGAAAGGGTGGTTTTGATAAGGACCTGCCTTATATGGGCCAGTAGGACTAATGCAGTGTTTCTCCATTCTTATGTTCTTACATGTTACACCAATTCACTATTAATAAGCCACTAAATACAGTGGAACCTCGGTTTTCGTTTTTAATTCGTTCCAGTCTGACGAAAACAGAATTCGACGAAAACTGAAGCAACATTTCCCATAAGAAATAATGTAAATCCAATTAATCTGTTCCAGACACCCAAAAATATTAACAAAATATACATTTTATAGAGAATAACATAGTTTTACATACAGAGAACAATGAGAAATAAATATAAAGCACTAATTTAATGGATAAATGAGCATTTAAATCAGTTTTGCCTTTATTGAAGACTCTTGTTGGTGTATGGAAAACGGTGAGGAGGGGAGGAAAGTTTATTGTTCGGAAGGGGAATCCCCTTCCATATGGACTTCAGGTATCAAGTCCCTATCCGGGGTTACTTCCCTTCTTTGTCTTTTACTGGCACTAGGACCAGCTTGAGTCACTGTACCCCTGTCGCACAAAAAATCTGTCCAGAGAGGTCTGTTTCTGGCGTCTCTTCAAGAATTGCCTAAAATGGGACACGGCATTGTCATTGAACATGTTGCAGACACGCGTTGCAACGTCTTTGTTAGGGTGATATTTCTCCACAAAACTTTGCACCTCACTCCACTTTGCACAAATGTCCTTAATTGCTGGAGAAGGCACATTCTCCCCTCCCATTCTCGCCACTTTCGTACTTTTCCTACAAGTTCTTTCTTGAATTCTAACGTGTTTTTCACCTTCTTTATCAAATGGCTGGCACTTGGAACTTTCTTTGGCCCCAAGATGGCTTATTCAGCAGTCGCACTCAATAAACAAGCACAAAAAACAATGATTACAAAATATTTCGCAAGAACGTGCAGGGTAATGTTCACTCGTTGAGAAACAAAGCCAGACTGACTCAGAATGAGTGTGTGAGATGCTTTGTGTAGGCGCGGGCAGGCAGACACGTTCGTAACGGCGGACGAAAACCGAGGTGATGAACGAAAACTGGGACAATATTTCGATGAAAAAAATCCACTGCACGTACATGTATATCTTTGTCAACTTTTATTCCACAATCAACACTTCTGTATGACTGATGTTGCTTCACAGCATAATGCACTTTACACAGTTCTGCAGCCATTATTTCAATGTCTTGAGATGATCGAGTTGGGGAGAAAAAATGATAACAGTAATGACGTACCGGCACTACGAGTGTGAACTTTGTTTATCAGTGGCAAAGTGCCATTCAACTGCATTTTTTCCTGTGCTGCTAATATCCACATCCCAACGGCATAGTGAACAAAATGCATGAAGGTCACCTTTTGAGTTTATAGCAATAAATCCAAATTCTTTGGCCCATTCATGGTTGGTTTAGAAAAACACGTAAGCAAACACTAGGACATGTATCCACATCCCAACGGCATAGTGAACAAAATGCATGAAGGTCAACTTTTGAGTTTATAGCAATAAATCCAAATTCTTTGGCCCATTCATGGTTGGTTTAGAAAAACACGTAAGCAAACACTAGAACATGTATTTATATTAGAAAACGTTTCAGCCCTGAGACCTTGTTCACTTCTAACATACAGAGGTTGAAAGACATACAGTGGTACCCCGGTTTACGATGGTCCCCAAACTCACCCTTTTATGTAAGTTTATTTTTAAATGCTTTTGTAAGTGTAATTTTGGGTCTAAAAGGACTAGTCTATTTTACAACTTTTCTTAAGGAGATAAATTCGTTTGGTAATGGCACTTGAACAGCATTCTGGAATGAAAAAATATCGTAAACCGGGGTACCACTGTATATAGGCAGAGAGTGAGGTGTGAGTGACTCATGGTGACCTGAAGAATGCTATGTTGGGATGAGGACGGGTAGACGATGAGATCATGTGACTCCTGTGTTGCTGGGTAGGTGGTGTTTTGCCTGCTTGAGAATCATGTATGTTAATGTTTTAGAAATTTTGTGGTTTCCAGTGTTATGTTCTATTGTGTCGGTGATGGCAATTAGTGAGGCTTCTAGACATTGTCAGCATCTAAGGTCTGGTTCGGTGAGAACGAGTTGTGCTTCATCCCAGTTCATCAAATGCCCAGTGGAATCTCTGGGTGGACACAGGCGTACCTTAAATCCTCTCGATCAGGCGGACCGCAAGATCTCTGCCTGTTTCGCCTACATATTTCTTGGGACAGAATCCACAGGGGATGGTGTAGATGCCTGATGTGGAAGTTAAGAGGTGTGGGGCTGCCCCACACCTCTAACATTTATGGCAGCAACTGTGGTCCATGCCAGCAGCTGGAGCAGAAGGGCACATAACATCCACCATTCCTGCCTATCAACTGGAGCAAAACAATCCCTTCCTCCCTAGAGTGACAAGATTATTATGAGTGTATAAAAGGGGAGGGTATCTCTAAATACATCATTACTATCATTTACCTGTTAAGAAATGTTAATTAATGGATTAACTGTAATAGTACAAACTCTCCACTGTATTAAAGATGATAAATAAAGCAGAGAATGGTTGCATTCCCTAACTCAACTGCATACTAACACTTAAAATGACTGATTTATCTTAAACATTTTCCTGCCTTGGTGGGAAATGGCCAATGTGTTAATAAAAAAAATATATATAAAATAAACACTAGGTCAGTACAGTTAGAACAGATTGTAGGTTTAACAAATCACCATAAATAAGAAAAGCTTTATTTACTTATACACAATACAATGTATCTTATTCAAGTAATCATCTTTGAACACCAGTGTATGAACACAAATAGCTTTTATTTACACATTTATTTTAATAGACTAAACTGTTTAAAATTAAACTTAAACTCTAATATATTTGTACATATACATCCTGGCTAAGTTTGGAGAACCACTATTCTGGTAAATGAGAGCTAGGTTAAAGGCAATCTCACGTGACAAGTCAAGTCTGGGCCCACCCGGTGGTTCCTCCACTGTGGGACAATCAAGTGCAAGTTTGTAATAATAGATTGCTTGTGGCAGGAGATTAAGCTGATGAAAAGCTCGACCCAAGTTATACATTGACTCTTGACACTCCCCACGCATCTCTACATAGGTGTTTAAAAAAGCACATGCCTGTACAACTAGAGAATGTTTTTTACCACTGAATTTCTGGCAAGCCATGTGCGTGAAAGTCAAACCTAGCATTAGTGGAATGAGTGGATTTAAAGGGTCTTGCTTAAAAGCTTGAGTATATTCTGCTAAGGAGTATTTATATGTCCCTGCCACCAAGCAGTTGTGACCATTCAATAAGCCTAAAGCAACTAAATCTGGGTGTTTGTGAGTAAGCCGTAGCAAAAAGCGGTTATGTCGAAAGTCATCAGCTTTAGAAATTATGAGATTCAGCAGGTTCCAACACCTTTTGTTCTCTGGCTTTTTTATAACTAGCTCCCTCATGATATTGTAGGCATAATAAGAACTATCATTATAAATGCACGCCAGAAGACACATGAATTCTATTTCTCGAGCACGCTCCTTCTCCCTCATGAACTCCTTGGACCCAAGTGCACTGAAGGTCATCCTCTCAAGTTCCTCAAATCTGACAAGTAATAAAACAAATATAAATAACAAATTCATTAAAATTTCATCACTACTATTTTTCACTTTTAATAAAGTGGAGAAGCACCTGAATGGAGAGAGAGAGAGAGAGAGAATGAGAATGAGAGAATGAGAATGAGAGAATGAGAATGAGAGAATGAGAATGAGAGAATGAGAATGAGGAATGAGAATGAGAATGAGAGAATGAGAATGAGAGAATGAGAATGAGAGAAAGAGAATGAGAGAAAGAGAATGAGAGAATGAGAATGAGAGAATGAGAATGAGTGAGAATGAGAGAATGAGAATGAGAGAGAGAGAATAAGAAAGAGAGAATAGAATGAGAGAATGAGAATGATAGAGAGAATGAGAATGAGAGAATGAGAATGAGAGAGAATGAGAATGAGAGAGAATGAGAATATGAGAATGAGAGAGAGAATGAGAATGAGAGAATGAGAATGTGAGAAATCACAAAAAGTGCTTGGAATAATACTACTTTCACTGCCGTTATATTGCATATTAAGATATCACCTGCTTCTTGACATCTTACTAGTCAAAAAAAAAAAAAATGATAGTAAATGCCATTACCACACAGCAGGAATCGGTAAAAAATAATTAAAATTTAGTAAGATGAGGCAGAGTTTAATTTCATGGTAAGAAGATATAAAGACCATTATTAACCAAGTTCTTCTATATTCTTCAAGTACCTATGGGTTCTGAATTACAAATATGTATTACTTAATTTAAAAGTAGAACTTCCAAGAAATACTCTCCCTAAAGATATGTCATACCTGCCCTTGTCATGAAGAATATTACACACTGTAGTAAAGAGGTCCCACTGGTCTTCAAGAGGTACATCAGGTCCAGTATATGCGGGCCCATTGTCTTCAAGATTTTCATTTTTGGAGCGACGAAGTTCTCGAATAGCTTCGTACTTATTACTTAACTTTTTGTTGCTAAGCATGGCTTCTGCCTCATCCCGATTGCTGAGAGTAGCAGAAAACTTTGTTAAGATAGAAATTTGTCATTCTTTACTGCAGAGAAAAGCTTGATGGAAAAAATATATACAGTACTTACTTAATTTATTGCAGTAAAGTATTAGTATTATTAGTTAGTAGTATTAGTACTAGTAATAGCAGTTGTAGTAAGAGTAGTAGCTGTAGTAATAGTAGTAGCTGTAGTAAAAGTTGTAGTAATAGTAGTAGTAGTTGTAGTAATAGTTGTAGTAATAGTTGTAATAGTTGCAGCTGTAGGAGTAGGGCTTGGAGGAGGAGTAGGGCTTGGAGGAGGAGTAGGGCTTGGAGGAGTAGGGCTTGGAGGAGGAGTAGGGCTTGAAGGAGTAGGTGTAGTACTTGGAGGAGGAGGAAGATAGTAGTAGCAGTAAGAGTAGTAGTAGTAATATTTTAATTATTACTTTAATTATTTTTATCATTATTTTTTCTAACACGTCAGCCGTTTCCCACCGAGGCAGGATGACCCCAAAAAAAGAAAGAAAAAACTTTCACCATCATTCATACATAATCACTGTCTTTGCAGAGGCGCTCAGATATGACAGTTTAGATATTAATCCCGAACTAAAACACTTTCTTGATACAGTGGTACCCCGACTTACGATATTTTTTCATTCCAGAATGCTGTTCAAGTGCCATTACCAAACGAATTTATCTCCATAAGAAATGATGTAAAATAGACTAGTCCTTTTAGACCCCCAAAATTACACTTACAAAAGCATTTAAAAAAATCAACTTACATAAAAGGGTGTGTTTGGGGACCATCGTAAGTCGGGGTACCACTGTAGTTGCAACAGGACCCACAGACATAATATCAGACACAAAATTCTTTATGACATTCCTCGTATCCAGCTAAATCTCTTCAAAAATTCAATGTAGATAAAAGGGCCAAAAATCTGGAACACTCTTCCCAAAATCTCCAGAACCGCAGACTCAACTAGCATTTTCAAAACTACCATTAAAAAATGCCTTATCTCCCTAACTCACCCCATCATCAGTTAACTATGTGAAAACCACACATGCTATTTTCAGTATCATGAACACATCCAAAACAAAATAGACTTGCTCTCATTATCTGTAAGCTTCCCAATTTAAACTTACACTCATCCAAATGACTGTAAACATAAAATTCCTAATCTTAAGTTAGTCCTAAGTTTGCCTGAAATACTCTGCCAATATAAGAGCTTTCAATTATAGAAACAGCATATCATACTGAGATAAAACCATTCCCATTACTAAATTATACTAATTGTAATACTGTTATATGTTTTGTACTACCTCACTGTTATCAATCTTATTAATGATAAACTTTTTAATTATGTACAGTTGACCCTCGGTTTTCATTGAAAATTCATTCCAGAATGCTACTTGAGTGCCATTACCGAACGAATTTGTTCCCATAAGGACAAATGTAAATTAGATTAGTAATTTCAGAACCCCAAAAATACACTTATGAAAGCTCTTACAAAAATACATTTACATAATTTTTCGAGTATGGAGGTGAACGAAAACCGAGGGTCCACTGTATACTTAACTTTTATAGTACTCTAATGAAATAATGAATATTAAAATGTACTGCTCCATAACCTGTGTCAATATAGAAAAGTCAGTAAGAATTACAATTAGTCTGCCCGAAACGCCTAGGCATGCTTGTGGTTTTCTTTGTAATTAATATCTTATAATATGTAACCCACACATTGTAAGCTTTGCTAGGAAATAAAAAAATTCATTTTCATGTCACTCCAAACAGCCAATATCCCAAACCCCTCCTTTAAAGTGCAGGCATTATACTTGCCAATTACAGTGGACCCCCAACTTTTGGTAGGTCTGAGTATCGGTCAATTCGAGTTTCGATGGCTTTTATTGGTCCAATTTTCCCCCGTCAACTGGCCATTCCCCCGACTATCGGTCTGGGTACCAGACCTGTCCGTCTGCCTGCGCTTGCGCGCCTCCTGCGCAGGCATCATGAGCCAGTCTAGCGTTGTTTACTATTGAGAGAACATTACCCAGCGCGCTCATTCAAACATTTCACAATAAATTTATTGTGTTTATTGCTGGTTTAGTGATTGTCACCGTGAAATAAATCACCATGGGTCCAAAGAAGCTTCACAAGTCGATAAAGGCTATAGCACCAGCCAGCGATAAAGTGTAGCAAGTAAGTTAAGCGAATAAGTGATAGAAAATGACAACACGAAACTTAACTCCTACATTGTTGTTTGAGGAATATAGGGGCACTGACAAGAGCACCGCCCTCTGCCACCATCTCCTCCAGGGTAAGTGTGAATATTTCTTATTTATAAATTAAAGTGTAAATATTTCTTATTTATAAATTATGTACATTGTTTGTGTGAATAGTGGTGATGGCCTGCTGCTGCCACCCACCACGGCTTAAGGTCAGTGGCCCTTATAAACCCAACAACAACAACACACTACCACCAGTCCTTACATTCGTAATGACATGTTTTATTTATTCTAGAGTTTATATCATGTTTCTATGTTATTAATATTGTTTATTATGTCATATTAGATGATTATTATTATAATCAAATAGAAGCGCTAAACCACAGGGGTCATACAGCGCTGCAGGTTTTTGCAGGATGCAGGGAAAATGGGTTGTAAGAGGGAGATGGATGATTAGTAGGGTATGGAGTGCAGCAGGACAGTGGAAAGTGCAGGGATAGAGGGTAGCAAGAGATCGAGGTAGAAGGGACTGAGGGAGGTGCTAGAGGTATAATCTTCAGAGTTTGTGTAGTAAGTCAGTTTCTGTCAAAAAGTCAACGAGAGAGTCAGGATGAAAGGAGGGTCCATCAGAAAGAAAGGAAGGTAAAGAAAGGGCCGCAGAGCGAAGACGCCGTTGGAGGTAAATTCTGCGTGCTCGTTGATAGTAGGGGCAGTCCAACAGAATATGTCGAACAGACACTGGAACCTGACAATGCTCACAGAGAAGGGCAGGGAGCCTCTCCATGAGATACCCATGAGTAAGACGAGTGTGGCCGATGCGAAGACGGGAGAGTGTGGCCGATGCGAAGACGGGAGAGTGTAGTCTCCCAACCCCGACATTGGTGACAAGAAGAAGGCCAGAAACCTATAATCGGTTTAATAGAATGAAGTTTGTTATTTAGTAGGTCAGACCAGCGTTGTTGCCAACGGGTGCGAAGGTGGGTAGCAATGACCGCAAAATAGTTCGTGAAAGGAACACC
>WNWK01041797.1:0-16278 GCA_009830355.1 Cherax destructor | reverse complement strand
GGTGTTCCAGAGGGGGGTCTTGCAGCTCTTCAGTGGTTAGCTTTCCTGTGGTCCTACCAACTCTTCCACATCCTCGCAACTAACCTCCATGCAATGGATTTCCCCCAATGCCACAATACATTCCACAACAGGCAGAGGGTCGGCAGGGTCAGCCCCAAACTCTTCAAAATCCCTCTCTTGGACACAATCTGCACAATTTTCCAAGCAATGGAGGATACTGAAGTGATTCCTCCAGAACTCACTTAGGTCAAATTAGTGTTGAGGTCACTTAAAGCCCCTTTTGAAGCACTGCTTTAGTGTACAGCTTTTTGAAGGAAGAAGAATGACCCAGATGACCATCAACCTGGGATAACCCAAAAAGTCAGACAGTGACTTTTTTCCATGTGGGTGGTGGGGTGGTGGGAAGGCATGAGTTTGTGGGAGGTAGTGAGGGTAGGAAGTGATGGTATAATCGTCATTGTGACACCAGCCATGCCGCTGACTCAACATATTTGCAAGTCCACTCACACACAACAACAAGCTTGAGAAGCTCTAGCAGTTCTAGGAACATGTTCAGTGACTATATGTGTATATATGATAAAAAAATAGTAATAAACAACATTTTTTATTGTTGATTTGTGTTAGTTTAATATCTTTATTATGCACCCATACCCATCCTGTGGCGGTAGTCAAAAGATTACAGAGGTACATAATGGGTCCAGGGACTGGCCTCAAAGTTTTGATAGCTGAGCAGGTTACAAAGGTAATGAACTCAGGTAGATTTGGTCACAATCATGACAAGTTACAAAGGTATTTACAGATTATAGAGGTATATAATGGGTCCAGAGACTGGGCCCAAAGTTTTGATAGCTGAACAAGGTACAAAGGTAATGAACTCACAAGTTTCAAATGTAATGAATCATGTAGTAAGAAAATTTTATACTTTTATACATGGTTGCAATCATAAACAAATTATAAAGCATTGAGCAATTTACTAGTCTACACCCGGTGTTATGTTATTTTCCTTATTTATCATAAAGGGTTCTACATGTACTAGCATAGGGTATTTACTTAAAGGTCTTATAGATTAGGGAATACTTACATTCATGATCAGCTGCTGTATCTGAAAACTTATTGGTCCTCTCACATTCTCTCAAAAGGTTATTTAAACCAACATTATAAAAATAGTGCTATATTAAGAGATATATATATATATATATATATATAAAAAGGTAGTAGGTTGGTAGACAGCAACCACCCAGGGAGTACTACCGTCCTGCCAGGTGATTGTGAAACAGAAACCTGAAACTGTTTTACATGATGGTAGGATTGCTGGTGTCTTTTTCTGTCTCATAAACACGCTGGATAACAGGTATATCTAGCTACTTCTACTTACACTTTAGGTCACACTACACTGGCATACACATGCATAATGGTACCCGGTTACATGACCCAAACTCACCTTTATGTAACTTTTTTTAAATGCTTTATGTAATTGGGGTCTAAAAGGGCATTTTTTTAAACCTAAGGAGATAAATCTGTTTGGTAATATTACAGCATTCTGGAATGAAATATGAACGACCACTTATAATACCACATCTGTTTTCTTTTTCTTAATGCCTTGTCTTTATTTTCTATTGTCCATGGGGAAGTGAAAGAATCTTTCCTCCATAAGCCATGCGTGTCGATGAGGGCTACTAAGATGCCGGAGCAATGGGCTAGTAACCCTTCTCCTGTACAAATCTACTAAAAACGAGAAGAAGAAAACTTTATAAAATTGGGTTGTCTGAATGTGCGTGGATGTAGGGATGATAAGAAAGAGATGATTGCCGATGTTATGAATGAAAAGAAGTTGGATGTCCTGGCCCTAAGCGAAACAAAGCTGAAGGGGTAGGCGAGTTTCAGTGGGGAGAAATAAATGGGATTAAGTCAGGAGTATCTGAGAGAGTTAGAGCTAAGGAAGGGGTAGCAATAATGTTGAAGGATCAGTTATGGAAGGAAAAGAGGGAATATAAATGTTAAATTCAAGGATTATGTGGATTAAAATAAGGGTCGGATGCAAAAGTGGGTCATAATAAGCGTGTATGCACCTGGAGAAGAGAGGAGTGTAGAGGAGAGAGAGATTTTGGGAGATGTTAAGCGAATGTATAGGAACTTTTGAACCAAATGAGAGAGTAATTGTGGTAGGGGACCTAAATGCTAAAGTGGGAGAAACATGCAGAGAGGGTGTAGTAGGTAAGTTTGGGGTGCCAGGTGTAAATGATAATGGGAGCCCTTTGATTGAACTTTGTATAGAAAGGGGTTTAGTTATAGGTAATACATATTTTAAGAAAAAGAGGATAAATAAGTATACAAGATATGATGTAGGGCGTAATGACAGTAGTTTGTTGGACTATGTATTGGTAGATAAAAGACTGTTGAGTAGACTTCAGGATGTACATGTTTATAGAGGGCTACAGATATATCAGATCACTTTTTAGTTATAGCTACAGTGGGAGTAAAAGGTAGATGGGATACAAGGAAAATAGAATCAGTAAGAAAAAGAGAGGTGAAGGTTTATAAACTAAAAGAGGAGGCAGTTAGGGTAAGATATAAACAACTATTGGAGGATAGATGGGCTAGTGAGAGTGTAGGCATGGGGTCGAAAATGTATGGGGTAGATTTAAAAATGTAGTGTTAGAGTGTTCAGCAGAAGTTTGTGGTTACAGGCGAGTGGGTGCAGGAGGAAGAGGAGCGATTGGTGGAATGATGATGTAAAGAGAGTAGTAAGGAGAAAAAGTTAGATATGAGAGGTTTTTACAAAGTAGAAGTGATGCAAGGAGGGAAGAGTATATGGAGAGAAAAAGAGAGTTAAAAGAGTGGTGAAGCAATGTAAAAAGAGAGCAGATGAGAGAGTGGGTGAGATGTTATCAGCAAATTTTGTTGAAAATAAGAAAAATTTTGGAATGAGATTAATAAGTTGAGGAAGCCTAGAGAACAAATGGATTTGACAGTTAAAAATAGGAGGAGAGTTATTAAATGGAGAGTTAGAGGTATCGGGAAGATGGAGAGAATATTTTGAGGATTTGTTAAATGTTGATGAAGACAGGAAGCTGTGATTTCGTGTGTAGGGCAAGGAGGAATAACATCTTGTAGGAGTGTGGAAGAGCCAGTTGTGGGTGTAGGGAAGTTCGTGAGGCAGTGGGTAGAATGAAAGGGGTAAGGCAGCTGGGATTGATGGGATAAAGATAAAAATGTTAAAAGCAGGTGGGGATATAATTTTGGAGTGGTTGGTGCTATTATTTAATAAATGTATGGAAGAGGGTAAGGTACCTAGGGATTGGCAGAGAGCGTGTATTGTTCCTTTGTATAAAGGCAAAGGGACAAAAGAGAGTGCAAAATTATAGGGGAATAAGTCTGTTGAGTGTACCTGGTAAAGTGTATGGTAGAGTTATTATTGAAAGAATTAAGAGTAAAACAGAAAGCAGGATAGCAGATGAACAAGGGGCTTTAGGAAAGGTAGGGGTGTGTAGACCAAGTGTTTACAGTGAAACATATAGGTGAACAGTATTTGGATAAGGGTAAAGATGTTTTGTGGCATTTATGGATTTGGAAAAGGCGTATGATAGGGTAGATAGGGGCAATGTGGCAGATGTTGCAGGTGTATGGAATAGGAGGAAGGTTACTGAAAGCAGTGAAGAGTTTTTATGAGGATAGTGAGGCTCAGGTTAGAGTGTGTAGGAGGGAAGGGACTATTTCCCAGTAAAAGTGGGCCTTAGACAAGGATGTGTGATGTCACCGTGGTTGTTCAATATATTTATAGATGGGGTTGTAAGAGAAGTGAATGCGAGGGTCTTGGCAAGAGGTGTTGGGCTAAAAGATAAAGAAGCAAATACAAAGTGGGAGTTGTCACAGTTGCTTTTGCTGATGACACTGTGCTTTGGGAGATTCTGAAGAGAAGCTGCAGAGGTTGGTGGATGAATTTGGTAGGGTGTGTAAAAGAAGAAAATTGAAAGTGAATATAGGAAAGAGTAAGGTGATGAGGATAACAAAAGAATAGGTGACGAAAGATTGGATATCAGATTGGAGGGAGAGAGTATGGAGGAGGTGAATGTATTCAGATATTTGGGAGTGGACATGTCGGCGGATGGGTCTATGAAGGATGAGGTGAATCATAGAATTGATGAGGGAAAAGGGTGAGTGGAGCACTTCGGAGTCTGTGGAGACAAAGAACCTTGTCCATGGAAGTAAAGGGAATGTATGAGAGTATAGTTATACCAACGCTCTTATATGGGTGTGAAGCATGGGTGATGAATGTTGCAACGAGGAGAAGGCTGGAGGCAGTGGAGATGTCATGTCTGAGGTCAATGTGTGGTGTGAATATAATGCAGAGAATTCGGAGTTTGGAAATTAGGAGGAGGTGCGGGATTACCAAAACGATTGTCCAGAGAGCTGAGGATGGGTTGTTGAGGTGGTTTGGACATGTAGAGAGAATGGAACGAGACAGAGTGACTTCGAGAGTGTATAAATCTGTAGTGGAGGGAAGGCGGGGTAGGGGTCGGCCTAGGAAAGGTTGGAGGGAGGGGTAAAGGAAGTTTTGTGTGCGAGGGCTTGGACTTCCAGCAAGCATGTGTGAGCGTATTTGATAGGAGTGAATGGAGGCATAGGGTTTTTTAATACTTGACGTGCTGTTGGAGTGTGAGCAAAGTAACATTTATGAAGGGATTCAGGAAACCGGCAGGCCGGACTTGAGTTCTGGAGATGGGAAGTACAGTGCCGGCACTCTGAAGGAGGGTGTTAATGTTGCAGTTTTATAACTGTAGTGTAAAGCACCCTTCTGGCAAGACAGTGATGGAGTGAATGATGATGAAAGTTTTTCTTTTCGGGCCACCCTGCCTTGGTGGGAATCGGTTGATGTGTTAATAAAAAAAATAATAAAATATATATATATATATATATATATATATATATATATATATATATATATAATGTACGTTAACGTTGATATCTTTATTTTGCATCCCATACCCATCCTGTGGGCGGTAGTCAAAAGATTACAGAGGTACATAATTGGTCCAGGGACTGGACCTCAAAGTTTGATAGCTGAGCAAGTTACAAAGGTAATGAACTCAGATGGTCACAATCATGACAAGTTACAAAGGTATTTGCAGATTACAGAGGTATATATAGGGTCCAGAGACTGGGCCCCAAAGTTTTGATAGCTGAACAAGGTACAATGGTAATTAATTCACTAGTTACAAGGTAATGAATCATGTAAGTATATAATGTACAGGTCTCCACTCCCAAACATATACTAGCCTCCCCAAAAGCACATGGTTCACCTGCCACATTTAACTCTCTTTTTCTTATTCTTTAACCCTCCAGTGTCTTGATACACTGAAGATCACAGAATATCATGGTAATATCGATCTACAACACACCTCTTACCTCTGGGATACTTTTCCTGCCCATAACACAAGTTAAGGTAAGGGCCAAACTCTATAACAGCTCACTGCAGCCATGTTGCCAGGAGAGAGAGTGTGGGAAGCAGGAGTCTCTCTAAGCTCCTCCCACTCCCACATAAACAAACAAAAACCTATCACTTTGCACATCCTCCTCATGTACTCTCAATATATCTTATATAATTACAATGAGACATGCACCTTATAAACTAGTACTTATAAAAATGTGTGAATTTATATTTATAACCTATTATATTGAGAAAATCAGGTTAATTCAGCTTCTTTAAGTTTTAAGGATGGCCTAGCCTTTAAACATCTTAAGCAGTACTTCTGATTAATTCAATATAATAAGCTATTCATGTTATTTAATTACTACAATACATGCTGGGTTCCATAGTCCCCATAACAAGTCCATAACACCCCATAACACTGGTCAAAACTGTAATGAGTTATTGGTGCAAATATTAATTGTTGGGTCACACACACATATATACACACACACAAACACACATACATGCCCCTGGTGGCCTAGTGGGTAAAGCTCTTGCTTCACGCACGGAGGGGCCGGGTTCAATTCCCGGTGGGGCAGAAACATTTCAAAGTGTTTCCTTACATACACATACACACATATATACAACAGGCCTAGTGTCTAATTGACATGTGCCTAGGACAAAATGGTAACTAACACACATAAACACACATACGCACACACCCACACCTGGTCAAGCACGTAAAGAAACTAGAGAAAGTGCAAAGGTTTGCGACAAGGTTAGTTCCACAACTCAGGGGTCTGTCCTATGAAGAAAGGTTGAGGGAAATAGGACTAAAAACACTGGAGGAAAGAAGGGTCAGAGGAGACATGATAACAACATACAAAATACTGCGAGGAATCAACAAGGTAGACATTGACAGGATGTTCCAGAGAGGGAACACAGAAACAAGGGGACACAACTGGAAGCTGAAGACTCAGATGAGTCAAAGGGATGTTAGGAAGCATTTCTTCAGCCACAGAGTAGTCAGGAAGTGGAATAGTCTAGAGAAAGATATATGCGAGATTATGTTTCTATTGTCACTTTGGCTTCTTCGATGAGTGCAGTCTGGAAGAAAGTACGGAAATTAAGTGGTAAATTCTCCCCCGACCCGGCTCCTGTTCTTCAGGTTGCTGGTGTTGATATAGCACACCCTCTTGCCATTGCCACTGAAATTGGTAATTATCTAGTCCGCATATCCCAGGGGCTCCATCTATGCCCCTCGTTCCTTTCTTCTAAGTCTGCCAGCGAGTTAAAGCCCTGTAGATTTTTCTTCTCTTAGAGAAGAATCTTATAATGTGCCTTTTACCCTTCATGAACTGGAGGCAATACTCTCTGCTTGCCGATCATCGGCAGCTGGGCCAGACGGCATACATATTCGTATGCTACAGCATTTACATCAGTCTGCTCTTACTGTCCTCTTACAACTCTTTAATCTTATATGGTCGCAAGGAGTTCTTCTCCAGCTGTGGAAGTCTGCTATTATTTTCCTTTTTCGCAAACCAGGTACTACGGGACGTGATACCTCTCACTACCGTCCCATCGCTCTTACCAGTGCAGTTTGCAAGGTGATGGAACATCTAGTTAATAGACGTTTGATGTGGTATTTAGAGACGCACAATAGTCTCTCCCCTAGTCAATATGGCTTCCGTTAGGGCCGTTCTGCCATTGACCCATTGCTGCGCTTGGATAAGTATATTCGTAATGCCTTTGCTAATAACCACTCGATTATCGCTATCTTTTTCGACCTTGAGAAGGCTTATGATACAACTTGGAGATATAATATCTTGGTCCAGGCCCACTCCTTAGGCCTCCGCGGCAACCTACCATTCTTCCTTAAGGCCTTCTTAACTGACAGACATTTCCGGGTCCAGGTTAGTAATGAACTTTCCCCGGAATTTCTCCAAGCTGAAGGTGTCCCCCAGGGATGTGTTCTGAGCACAACACTCTTTCTGCTTGCTATAAATAATCTGGCATCTGTTCTCCCTTCCAATATTTGGTCATCACTCTATGTGGATGACTTTGCTATAGCTTGTGCAGGTGCTGACTGTCACCTCATTGCAGTTTCCCTCCAGCATGCCATCAACTGGGTTTCTGATTGGGCCACCACTCACGGGTTTAAATTTCCTAGTGGCAAAACTCATCAAATTACGTTTACTAGACGTTCAGTGGTCTCTGATCATCCATTGTACCTATACGGCTCATGTATCCCAGAACGTGATACAGTCATGTTTCTCGGCCTCCTGTTCGACCGTCGATTGTCCTGGAAACCTCACATTACCTCTCTGAAGGTAACTTGTCACAGCCGGCTGAACCTTCTTAAAACCCTCACACATCTTTCATGGGGGGCTGATCGTAGAACTCTCCTTCGTCTACATTCAGCCCTAATTTTATCAAAACTCGACTATGGTGACCAGATATATTCAGCGGCCTCCCCTGCTACTCTTTCCATCCTTAATCCCATCCATCACCAGGGATTACGCTTATGCCTTGGTGCATTTCATTCTTCCCTGGTTGAGAGCCTCTATGTAGAAGCGAACATTCCATCCTTGTCCGATCATCATGATGCACATTGCATTCTCTATTATGTTCGCTCTCACGACCTGCGCATTCCTTCCATGTATAGGATTGTTACAGATGTTAGTAGACACTCTTTATTTGTTCGTCATCCCTGCTTACTTCGTCCCTTTTCTCTTCGTCTACATTCACTCTTGTCTTCCCTTCAGCTACCACCTCTATATGTTCATGTGACATCTCCCTTTCCCCTACCCCCTTGGGAAGTTCCTGCTGTCCGTGTCTGTTCTATTTCTCTCCCTTGCGCGAAAGCCTGCCTACCTATGGCGGCTTCTCGCTCTTTTTTTCTAGACCACTTCTGCTCTCATTCCCATGCCATCGCAGTGTACACTGATGGTTTAAAGTCGTCTGACAGCGTCGGATTCGCAGCAGTGTTTCCGGACAGCATCGTGCAAGGGCATCTATTACCCTCGGCTAGCATATTTACGGCTGAATTGTATGCCATTCTTGTGGCACTTATCCGTATTGCATCTATGCCTGTATCACTCATTTGTGGTCGTTTCAGACTCCCCTAGTGCTTTACAGGCTATCCATAAAATTGATACACCTCACCTCCTAGTTCTTCATATCCAACTTTGGTTACGCCGTATCTCTAGCAAGCACAAAGATATTGTTTTTGTTGGGTCCCTGGTCATGCTGACATACAGGGCAATGAACAGGCAGACACTGCTGCGCGGTCAGCAGTACATGACCTTCCAGTTTCATATAGAGGTGTTCCTTTTATGGACTATTTTGCGGTCATTGCTACCCACCTTCGCACCCATTGGCAACAACGCTGGTCTGACCTGCTAAATAACAAACTTCATTCTATTAAACCGAGTATAGGTTTCTGGCCTTCTTGTCACCAATGTCGAGGTTGGGAGACTACACTCTCCCGTCTTCGCATTGGCCACACTCGTCTTACGCACGGGTATCTCATGGAGAGGCTCCCTGCCCCTCTCTGTGAGCATTGTCAGGTTCCAGTGTCTGTTCGACATATTCTGTTGGACTGTCCACTTTATCAACGAGCGCACAGAATTTACCTCCAACGGCGTCTTCGCTCTGCGGCCCTTTCTTTACCTTCCCTTCTTGCTGATGGACCCTCCTTTAATCCTGACTCTCTCGTTGACTTTTTGACAGAAACTGACTTACTACACAAACTCTGAAATATACCTCTAGCACCTCCCTCAGTCCCTTCTACCTCGATTTCTTGCTACCCTCTATCCCTGCACTATCCACTATCCTGCTGTACTCCGTACCCTACTAATCATCCATCTCCTGCTTACAATCCATTCTCCCTGTATCCTGTCCTGCCCCACCGCGCTGTATAACCCTTGTGGTTTAGCGCTTCTTTTGATTATAATAAAATAATAATCACTAATGATTACATGTCGGTTGGCTGCATCAAAAGCAGATTTAAGGTCAAGGAAGGTAGTGTATGAGCTGTCAGTGTGCATGGTGAGAAAGGTGGCTATGCAATGATGCATACTCCTACTCCTTCCATGCATGAAACCATGCAACCGGGGGGACAAAAATTGTTTGATTCTGTACATGAGACGATTAAGAATCATCCTCTCGAATATTTTACACAAGCATCTAGTAAGAGATATTGGGCGAAATGAATTTTGTTGATTGGGCTTAGGAATTGGAATGATGAGGCTGTTGGTCCAAGATTTAGGGAGCTTCCCAGTTACATGAGTATGTTGTAAGTAATACCATCCTCACCAGGCGACGTGGAGTTGCCCTTAGTGCTGCATCATGTTCAAAGTTAGTGAAGGGAATGTTACAGTCATCTTCCTTGCTGAGCATAAAACAAACAAGTCTCTCCCTAGCATCATATTTGTCATTTAATTTTGCCTGTGTGGTACTGGGAAGATTGTCATAGCTAGATGTAGCAGCCCAAGCAGTGACTAGTTCATTCGCCCTATCTGACCAGTTCTGTTACCCTTAATTCTATTTATGTCCCTCCATGCCCGGCTAAGTGGGGTGTGAGCATTGAGACTATTGACAAATTTTTCCCAGTCAGTTTGCCGCAGCTCTGTCATACGCTCTATGGCAGCTGCAAGGGCAGTTTGAAAGAGCTTCAGCATTCCAGGGGTATGATGTTTTCTGTAGGCTAGGCCTAGTCTGCGAGCAGTACGTTTCAGTGTTCGAAGTTTAGGATCATTGTAATAAGTATGGTTTATATGGGAGGTATGATTATTATGGAAGTTGGTTGGATTTAGAGTTCCAGGAGGTTTCAGAGACAGCTCTAAGTAGTTCTGAATACTGCTCACAAGGTCATTGTTAAAGGTGTCAACAGAGGAACACTCATAGGAATTATACCAGTCAGTCACATATGCAACAAAGTCATCATGCTGATCAGGTGGAACATTAAAACGTTTCCGTTTGAATATCTCACCAGGAAGGATAGTATTACCAATTCGTATCTAGTGAGGTTAGCCTTGGGAAACATGTTTTGTAAACAATATAATGACAATGTTTGTGAAGTTATTGTGTAGCATACAACGAGTGAATATACATTCAATATACCTTATATTGGTCTCACATGTCATAAAAGTTACTTGAAAAATAAAATGTTAAAAAGTAAAAGAAAAATATAGAAAAAATGAAAATATAAGATTACCGTGTGACCGGCAGTCAGCGATGTTGCTGTAAGCGGTTCACTTTCTGTTAACTTCACGCCTCTATATCTCAGTAAGTATTGATCACAATTTTTTTTTTACTAGAAAATTAGAAAATTAGTCTTAAGATTTGGGTAAGAAATTTTTTTTTTTTTTTTCATTATTTTTCGACCCTGAGTGGCAGTTCAGGATCGAGGGTCTCGAGTAGAAACTCATAGTGATTTTAATGTGTACCTGCAAGCCAGCACACTGTGTAAGCATATTTAGGTACAGGTACACATAAGTATAATTATCAGAGTACTACATATAAAATATGCAATAACTTTAAAACACTTGAAATTTTGGAAAGTTTTCAGACATGATAAAGATAACATGTTTTCGGATTTTTAACCCCGGAGGGTTAGCCACCCAGGATAACCCAAGAAAGTCAGTGCATCATCGAGGACTGTCTGTCTTATTTCTATTGGGGTCCTTAATCTTGTCCCCCAGGATACGACCCACACCAGTCGACTAACAACGCAGGTACCTATTTGCTGCTAGGTGAACATGACAACAGGTGTAAGGAAACACGTCGAAATGTTTCCACCCGCCAGGAATCGAACCCGGGCCCTCCGTGTGTGAAGCGAGAGCTCTAGCCACCAGACCACCGGGCCACCATAGATGTGCTCATAGAGAATGTAAACAAACTGGGTTGGGTGCACCGTATTAGAAAGATGGGGAGCCGTATAGCAAGTTTTGGTCATAATTTGAAATCACCGTATTAGCGGAACGCTGTAAGGCGAAATGCCAAAAAGCGGGGCCCTACTGTATATTCAAAGTACATAGTCTAAGGCATTTCCAGTAGTTTCTATGTTTTATTAATACAATGCAAGCAGTAAATGAGTACATATTTTCCTGCTATAATATCTCTTCTGCTTTGAACGAAGCTGTGAGCACAAAAAAGTTTTTTGATGTGATAAAACAAGTGATTTGAATAGTGATGTTATAACTCTTCTTATAATTTATTTGTGATTACAAAATATAATATGTTTCAGGTTGACAGTCCCTTCAGTACCAAAA
The DNA here is from genome assembly GCA_009830355.1 of Cherax destructor. Taxonomy (NCBI): domain Eukaryota; kingdom Metazoa; phylum Arthropoda; class Malacostraca; order Decapoda; family Parastacidae; genus Cherax; species Cherax destructor. The sequence goes on along the minus strand of WNWK01041797.1, from coordinate 4,593 downwards.
CCCAAGAGGGTTTGCTTGTGCTCAGGACTTGAAGAACCATACCAGGACCTGTCCTTCAATACTGAGGAATCAATCAAACATTTATCCATTCCACTTAATCTTTCACCATTCAAGATTGTCAGCGTACGGATCAGTTATGGTTAAAACTACAGTTTGGTTCAGTAGTTTAAATTAATAGAACCTTTTGTATTCCTTATATGCCTTTTTCAGTCTAATGGTTATAATGTTGAGAACCATATTATTAAAAGAGCAACAAAATATATTCATTAAGACTTTGCATTTAAAGTAATGTTCACTGAGACAACCAGAACATAATTTTTGTATATGGTACATTATTTAAAAATAAAATAGAATTTATTGGTCAGTAGCTCGAAGGTTGAACATCATAATTGATTCTTTTTTTCATACCATTCTCTTAGGGTGATATTTGCTATATATTGTGTTTACATTCACTGTTGCTATTATGCCTATATATATATATATAAAGTATTTTTGTAATGTCAATTTTGTATGTTGTACAAAAATTCTTATGTACGATTCTGGGGGATCTCCTAATACCAATATGGGCTAATTGCTCAGTTGTGCCCAAAACTGCCTCATTTCCTCATTCAGCAGGTGTTATTTCATTTTGCAGTGCAAAACCTTGATGGATCATATCTCAGTTTACATCCAAACTTTGTCATTACCTTCCTCTTCAATCATGTTGAACTATTTTATTCAGTTTCTCGTATGCTCGTCACTAGGACACCGTTGGGGATATTTGATTTTTGTCTTTCATGTTCTTCACATCTGTCTGAGAATGATGCCTACTGTCTGACTGGTATGTAATAATAATAATAATATAATAATAATATTTTTATTTCGATGCATGTCCTAAAGGATGGACCCAATACAGGCTCTTCCTTTAGATAAATTATTACACTGTGTCTCTATGGTTTTCAGGTGATGATCCCTGAATTAAGGTGTTAACCCTTTCAGGGTCCAAGGCCATTTTTGGAAGGGGTGCACCAGTGTCCAAGAATTTAAAAAAAAAAATTCATATTTTTTCTTATGAAATGGTAGAGAATATTTTTCTGAAGGTAATAAAATAAAAAGTACGAAATTTGATTGAAAATTTACGAAATTATGCTTTCGCGAATTTTGATGTGTCTGCGATATTTACATATCTGCGATTTTGCCGACTTTGACTCCCATTTTAGGCCAATTACATTATTCCAATCGACCAAATTCTTAGCTATTTCACTAGTATTACTTCTATTCTATTGATTGAGCACAAGAAATCGCCCAGTCAACTGTTTCAACTCCAAAATAAAGTGATTGGAATTTGGTAATTTAGCCAATTTAACTCAGTTCAAAATATTCCAATTTCAAAATAGGTGCATAATAAACAATGCAGGCATTCCTGGCACTAAACTAACATTTCCTCTGTTCATTAGTTACGTTTTCAGTCTTTACAAATGAATTCCATTTTGATTTTTTATTCACATGAATTTTTATTCAAACCAAAAAATGGAAGATTTACTGTTATGCAATAATGTAATAATTGTACAAATAATATCACCACATATGTGAACGTATATTAGACCCACCAGCTGGCGCGTATTAGACATATGAGGTCATTTGTTTACTCTTGAACATCGGCCAAAATTTAAAATTTCTGCTATTTTGAGCTCAGTTTCAAGCCATTTGCAGTACTAAAACCAGTCAAAATCATCTCTATATCTGTAATATATCTTCCATTCTATCAAATGAGACCAAGAAATCGCAAATACAACTATAAAAAGTATACGAAAAAACACTGCAAAGTCGCTGTTTTAATCGAAAATTACGGTTTCAGTTTTTTTCCTCTCATTATGCACTGTGTGCTGCAGGATTTGTTTTATGTGGTGCACACTTACCACATAGATGTATTATCTCATATCTAGGCCCAAATTTACCACTCAAAGCTTATCTGAGTGAGCTGAGCTCATGACGTAGAACTACAGTTTGGACCCTGAACTCAAAGCCGTAGAACTATGGCACGGACCCTGAAAGGGTTAAGTATGAATATATCTGGGGATGTCACCTGGGATTTCCAAGTACCTTTGCTTTTCATCTTCAATAAATTCTACAGGCCTTCTGCCTTTTCCTGAGCTCTTTCAGAGTCCTGCATCAGAAGTGCACTGTGGTGACATCTTTATCTATCCAGGTTTTCAGATGTGCTGTGACTGAACCTCAATGTCTCCTAAGTCTCCCTGACATTTCCTCTTGCACCAGGATTTTGCTGAAATATTCCTGAAATGTCTTCTCCTACTTAAATCCTGCATTCTGACATTTCTGACTGCTTCATGATCCATCCATCCTTTTGTTTCTCACCATCTGTACACTGGCTTTATCAAATTGACTTTGGCAACTTGGATTGACACTCATTCTATGCTCCAACAGGCTGGTTGTGTCCTGGTGTTCCATACTGTAAAACCCAGTGTCACTCTTCAACCCTGTGCTGCCTTTCTTCTTTAGTAGAGGTGTTTCCATCTTATTACGTCTTCCAGTTGCCATCATAGTACAAATCACAAATCAGTTATATTCAGTCATACGTTTGAAGGACACTTGTCAGGCAGGTCTCATCAACTCTCCGTGTTCTCACTTCTCTGCTTTGGTATGCCATTGTATCTTCATGTGCGAGCATTCACTCATACATGGTGTTTGATAATTTATAAATCACAAATAATTCCACACAGAGGGGCTTAAATTAGAGGCAGCAGGCATAGTACTGAAGTAAAGATGTAATCAGTCCATCAACCTTGGAGAAATAGTTTTTGTGGTGGTCAGTCCCTCAGTCTGGAGAGGTGTTCAGCTCCATAGTTTGTAACAATGTGATATTGAATCATAAGAATGGAGTCTTAACCCTTTCAGGGTTTTAATAATATGTTACTATTATGTTACCCCCTACTCACCCAAAACTAAATACTCATACTATAAGTTAATGTCAAAAATGCTCAATGTTGTTTTCCTTAAGATAATCTCAATTTCATATTACCATTCAAGAATCTAAACACCTGTTACAATCTAATATCATCATATAATAATTTTAACAGTATAATATCATCATATTGTAATTTGAAAACAAATTTTAACTAGAATAAACTCAATAAATTTCTCTAATATTATGTACATAGGCTTTAAGTTACTAGATTAAGCTGCCCCTAAGGCCATGGCATGTCAGTGGCTCTCCTTGCACTCAATTTATATTGTAACTACTAATAACTATGTAATCTGCAATGAAATAAAATTTACTTTACTTTACTTTACTTTATGCACCAGGGTTTTTAACGTACTAGTACGCATAAATTCTGGTAAATTAGACACATATGCAACACTTGGGTATCTTTATTGAGGAAACGTTTCACCACACAGTGGCTTCATCAGTCCATAAGGAGAATCGTGAAACAGGAGTAGAGGTGGTAGTCCTCACCTGAGTCGATGGTCAGTCCATCAATCTTGAATAGAATACAGCATATGTGCAAGAGGTGGCTTATACTGTAGGCAGGAGAGGTGCAGCAGTCGTAGAGGTGTCACATTTGATAAATGTGGAAGTAGGTCATGCCTAAGGGTTAGGCAAGCGAAGAATACAGGGAATTCTTCGCTTGCCTAACCCTTGGGCATGACCTACTTCCACATTGATCAAATGTGACACCTTCTACGACTGCTGCACCTCTCCTGCCTACAGTATATAAGCCACCTCTTTGCACATATGCTGTATTCTATTCAAGATTGATGGACTGACAACATCGACTCAAGGTTGAGGGACTGACCACCTCATACTCCTCCTGTTCTTCACGATTCTCCTTTGGATGGACTGATGAAGCCACTGTGTGACGAAATGCTTCCTCAATAAAGATACCCAAGTGTTGCATATGTGTCTAATTTACCAACTCGTCAGTTCTCTGAACCATTCATCTACACGCATAAATTCTAGCGCCCTCAAATCAAGCAGGAAAAGGCTAGTAGGCCGTGACGAGAGAGAATGGGTCTACATGGTCAGTGTGCGCAGTATAACAAAATCCTGCAGCACACAGTGCATAATGAGAAAAAAAACTCCGACCATGTTTTTAGTTTAAAACAGAGACTTTGCAGTCTATTTTTGTATGGTATTTATGGTTGTATTCTCGTTTTCTTGGTTTAATTTGATAGAATGGAAGATATATTACAGAAATACATATAATTTTTATTGGTTTTATGATGACAAGTACCTTGAAATTGATAATAATAATAATAATAATAATAATAATTTTTATTTCAATGCATGTTACAAGTGTACAATGTTATTGGTAGTTACAATTATAAAACAATTATAAAACTGTAATGCAAGGAGAGCCACTGGCATGCCATGGCATTAGGGGCAGTTTATTCTAGAGACTTATTCACTAAGTACTTAATGCTAAAGAAATTGATTGAGTTTATTCTAGTTCTGTATTATTTAAATTATTAAATGGTTATACATACTATTAAAAGACAATACAAGAGAAATTGGTTGAGTTTAATCTAGTTGTAGAATTTATTTCAAATTACAGTATGTTGATGCTATACTAGTATAATAACAATACTAGAAAT
>WNWK01041796.1:0-16278 GCA_009830355.1 Cherax destructor | reverse complement strand
AGGAACGGAGAGAGTTGCTGAGATTAGAGAGACCAGAGATGTAGGGAAAGCAGAGGACTGGAGAGTTCTCAGGAGTAGAGGGTTTAGGAGAAAAGAAAGTCCGTTTGGCACGAGAGAAAGCAGAGTCTATGAAATGGGAAGGGTAGCCCAGGCGGAAACTGAATTATGAAGAGTACTTCGGAGAAACTGGCCGATCTCTTTCTGACAGACTCAAGGAGCACAAAAATAGTGTTAGGCTTGCCGACACTAATAATGCTCTTTTCTGTCATGTCAGAGATCACAGTCATCCTATTGATTGGTCTTGTGCTAAAACTGTCTACCCTACGTCCAACTTTCATAGTCGCCGCCTGGTTGAATCCCCCCTTATACACAACTTTCCCTGTATGAATCTTAGCCCTGGCTTTGTCTCTGTTGATGCTTTCCTCTCTCATTACATTGTTAAGTGCTCTAAACTTCAGAACACCTGTGACTTAACCTGATTCCTTCCCCTTTCATCTCTTCCCCCTTCTCCTTTTTTCTCCTATGGGTTTTCCTTTCTTTTCTTTTGCCTTGTATTTGTCCTTCATTTTATTCGCCTTTCCTCCCTCTGTGTTCTCGTCCCACTCTTGCGGGCCGCTAGCCTCATTGCAGTGCTCCCTTCCTAGAATATGACTGTCTCCACTACTACTATTACTACTACTACCACTTCCACTACTTACTCCATTATTTCCCCACTCTCTTGTACCCTCCCCTGTCTGCCTGCCTATAAATACCCCTTCCTCCGTCTCTGTGTGTTAGTGTGACTTTGTAAATGGGTAAAGTCGGGCCGAAACGTCGTCGTAAGCTCCTCCCTTTATATGTGCGGGTTGTGTGTGTATTGTTCCAGTCATGGTATTGTGCCTTTTTGTTATTTATATATTTGCATATGTATTTTAACATGCATGTGTACATGCAGATGGATGCATACAGGGAAGTAAAGGAGAAAAAATTTAATATAATCGTCCCTCTCCGTCTTACAACCCATTCTCCCTGCATCCTGCCCTAACCTGCTGCGCTGTATGACCCCTGTGGTTTAGGGCTTCTTTTTGATTATAATAATAATAATATATATTTGCATATGTATTTTAACATGCATGTGTACATGCAGATGGATGCATACAGGGAAGTAAATGAGAAATAATTTAATATAGTCATGCGTCGCTAAACTACAGGGATACTTTCTGAGAAATGTGTTGGTAGGGGATTTTGTCATTGTGAGAATGTCATAGACTGTACTTACACAAACCTAGGTGGTATAGCCTACAACACAACTAGGCTATATGTTTTTTTTTTTTATCATAGATTTGATTGTACAGTGGACCCCCAACTTTCGAACATTCTTCATTCCAGAATGCTGTTCAAGTGCTGTTACCAAACAAATTTATTCCCATAAGGAATGATGTAAATTAGAGTAGTCTGTTTCAGACCCCCAAAATACACTTATAAAAGCACTTACAATAATAAACTTACATAAAAGGGCGAGTTTGGAGTGTTCGAATAGAGGGTCCACTGTACTCTCATATCTGAGTGCCTCTGCAAAGACTGATTATGTATGAGCGATGGTGAAAGTGTTGAATGATGATTAAAGTTTTTTCTTTCTTTTTTGGGTTTTTTCTTTCTTTTTGGGTTTTTCTTTCTTTGGGTTTTTCTTTTTTGGGTCACCCTGCCTCGGTGGAAAATGGCCGTGTTAAATAAAAAAAAGATTTGCTTGTAAGCAGATAATGCACCATGAGCATTCCTCTTTATTAATAATAATAATTTCAGTGTTGAGGTCCCTGTTTTCAAACTTTTTAAGGAGTTTCTGCTAAAGCCTTCACTGTGAATTTTGTTTGGGGTTCTTCTTCTGCAGGGGCCATGATGAGCAAAATATCACAAGATTAAATCAAGCACAAGGAAAAATGATGCTATCAAGAGAGACGGTAAACGAGATGTATGAGGCTGCTGCCAGTGTAACACGGTATACTGTTTTACAGTAAAAAAAAATTTATGAGAGAGAGTATACTCTAGAGGGATATAAGGTTCAAGGACCCCAATAGAAATGAGACACAGTCCTTGGTGATGCACTGACTTTATTGGGTTATCCTGGGTGGCTAAGCTTCCAGGTTAAAAGTTTGGACAAATCTTATCCTATTCAAATTAAAAAAATTTATTTCCTTGCAAGTTTACATTGAGATTATATAATTACAATAATGAGTTGCAGTGCAAAGAGAGCCACTATCATGCCATGGCATTATGGGCAGACTAAATTTAATGGCTTATCTTATCTTACACAGAAAGCAGAGTTCACTAAAAGCTCTCTTTAATGGATTTCAGCAATTTCGGACAAAATATTCACTGGAGAAATGTAAGTATCAGACAAAATGGAATAAGGTTCGTATTTCCATATTTTGTCTGATAACATGTTTTTATTAGTGATTACTTATAAATAATGTTTAACCTGGTCAATTTGTTAGCACATGCATTCAAACTCAATCAATTTCTCCAATATTATGTACATAGTCTATAAGCCATTAACCTGCAGCGCTGTATAACCCCTGTGGTTTAGCGCTTCTATTTGATTATAATAATAATATAAGCCATTAGATTAAGCTGCCCTCAATGCCATGGCATGTCAGTGGCTCTCCTTGCACTTCTATGTAAACTTCTATGTAAAATTGCGAAGAAATAAATTAAAATTTGTATTTGTGTATGTACCTTGTATACATGTATAAAGAGCTTACATTAATTTGGTAAAGATTGATGAAGAACTATAGAATTATTAATTATGTTGTGTTAGTTGTCAGTGGTTGACAGATGATGGGAAGAGAATAGGTGGGTGGGTGAGTGGATGGATAGCCACCAGCCAATGAGGGACCCAGCCCTGGGAGAGGGAAAAGCTAAAGGAGGAAAGGTGTTGGCTGAGAGCCAAGGAGGGAGGCCTTCTCATCCTTCACTGCCTCTCTCTGCATGTATAAAGAACTCAGTTTTTTTGTTTAGCGGAGATTGTTGATGATCTGTGGCAGGGGTGGAGGGGTATTGTTGGTAAGGTGGGAGGTGAGTGGGTATAGAAGCCCAGGAGGGATGTTCTTGTTGAAGACATGTTCTTTCATTTGTCTTCTCTACCCCTCTCACACACACACACACACACACACACACACAAAAAAAAAAAAATGGTAACTAACACACACACACACACACCAGGAGGAAAGCAACAGTCAAGGACCAGGTAATCAGGCTGATGAAGGAAGGAGGGGAGGTTACAAAAACTGACAACGAAGTGTGTGAGGAACTTAACATGAGATTCAAAGAAGTGTTCACAGAGGAGACAGAAGGGCCTCCAGAAAGGCAGAGAGGTGGGGTACACCATGAGGTGTTGGAAAAAATACATACAACCGAGGAGGAAGTGAAGAGGCTGCTAAGGGAGCTAGATACCTCTAAGGCGATAGGGCCGGATAACATCTCTCCATGGGTCCGGAGAGAGGGAACAGAGGAGCTATGTGTACCACTAACGACAATCTTCAACACATCTATCGAAACAGGGCGACTGCATGAAGTATGGAAGACAGCAAATGTAGTCGCAATTTTTAAAAAGGAGACAGACACGAAGCACTAAACTACAGACCAGTGTCACTGGCATGTATAGTATGCAAGGTCATGGAGAAGATTATCAGGAGAAGAGTGGTGGAGCACCTAGAAAGGAATGAACTTATCAACGACAGCCAGCATGGTTTCAGGGATGGGAAATCCTGCGTCACAAACCTACTGGAGTTCTATGACAGGGTGATGGCAGTAAGACAAGAGAGAAGGGTGGGTAGATTGCATTTTCTTGGACTGTAAGAAGGCATTTGACACAGTTCCACACAAGAGATTAGTGCAAAAGCTGAAGGACCATGCAGGGATAACAGGGAAGGCACGTACCATGACTCGCTGTTGTCAGGAAGACAACAGCGAGTCATGGTACATGGCGAGGTGTCAGAGTGGGCTGCCACAGGGATCAGTCCTAGGACCGGTGCTGTTTCTGGTATTTGTGAACGACATGATGGAGGGAATAGACTCCGAAGTGTCCCTGTTTGCAGATGATGTGATGAGGACCAGGCAGAACTACAGAGGGATCTGAACAGGCTGCAGGCCTGGTCCAGCAACTGGCTCCTGGAGTTCAACCCCACCAAGTGCAAAGTCATAAATTGGGAAGGGCAAAGAAGACCACAGACGGAGTACAGTCTAGGGGGCCAGAGCATACAAACCTCACTCAAGGAAAAGGATCTTGGGGTGAGTATAACACCGGGCACATCTCCTGAGGCGCACATCAACTAAATAACTGCAGGGACGGGAAATCCTGTGTCACAAACCTACTGGAGTTCTATGACAGAGTGACAGCAGTAAGACAAGAGAGAGAGGGGTGGGTAGATTGCATTTTCTTGGACTGTAAGAAGGTGTTTGACATGGTTCCACACAAGAGATTAGTGCAAAAGCTGTAGGATCAGGCAGGGATAACAGGGAAGGCACTCCAATGGATCAGGGAATACCTCTCAGGAAGACAGCAGCGAGTAATGGTTCGTGGCGAGGTGTCAGAGTGGGCGTTGTGACGAGTGGGGTTCCACAGGGGTCAGTCCAAGGACCGGTGCTGTTTCTGGTATTTGTGAATGACATGATGGAAGGAGTAACCTCCGAAGTGTCCCTGTTTGCAGATGATGTGAAGTTGATGAGAAGGATTCCATCGGACGAGGACCAGGCAGAACTACAAATGGATCTGGACAGGCTGTAGGACTGGTCCAGGAATTGGCTCCTGGAGTTCAACCCCACCAAGTGCAAAGTCATGAAGATTGGGGAAGGGCAAAGAAGACCGCAGACGGAGTACAGTCTAGGGGGGCCAGAGACTACAAACCTCACCCAAGGAAAAAGATCTTGGGTTGAGTATAACACCAGGCACATCTCCTGAGGCGCACATCAACCAAATAACTGCTGCAGCATACGGGCACCTAGCAAACCTAAGAACAGCATTTCGACATCTTAACAAGGAATCGTTCAGAACCATGTACGTACACTGTGTACGTTAGGCCCATACTGGAGTACGCATCACCAGTTTGGAACCCACACCTAGCCAAGCACATAAAGAAACTAGAGAAAGTGCAAAGGTTTGCAACACGACTAGTCCCGGAGCAAAGGGTTATGTCCTACAAGGAGAGGTTAAGGGAAATCGACCTGACGACATTGGAGGGGGGACATGATAACAAGATATAAAACACTGAGAGGAATTGACAAGGTGGACAGAGACAGAATGTTCCAGAGATGGGACACAGCAACAAGGGGGCACAGCTGGAAGTTGAAGACTTAGATGAATCACAGGGATGTTAGGAAGTATTTCTTCAGTCACAGAGTGGTTGGGAAGTGGAATAGTTTGGGAAGTGATGTAGTGGAGGCAGGATCCATTCATAGCTTTAAGAAGAGGTATGATAAGGCTCACGGCGAAGGGAGAGACCCAGTAGCGGCCAGTGAAGAGGCGGGGCCAGGAGCTATGACTCGACCCCTGCAACCACAACTAGGTGAGTACACACACACACCTACACACACACACACACCTACACACACATCAGGTATATCAGGTTAAAATGTAGGGTGGTATTATTGAATTAGTGAAATGATAAAAAGAAGTATTGCAGAGGAACAGGGAGGATTTAGGAAGTGTAGTGGATGTGTGTATGAAGTGTTTACATTAAAATACATGTAAAAAATACTTAAGGAAGACTAGGAGACATTTCTACTTCTTGTTACATTTATGAATTTATGAAATTCATACGTTAGGCTTGATAGTGAAGCAATGTGGCAGATGTTGCAAATGTATGAAATAGGTAATCTACTTGTTCCATGCATTTTGAGTTTTTATACAGAATATGAGGCACAGGTTAGGGTATGAAGGAGAGAAAGGGACTTTTTTTTCATTAAAAGTAGGTTTTAGAAAATGAGGAATGATATTGCTATGGTTGTTCAAAATATTTATATGAGTTGTAAAAAGTGAATGCTAGGATATTTGGGAGAGACATGTGACTGAAAGATAACGAGTCTAAAACAAAGTTGATATTGTCAGAGTTACACTGTTCTCTTCTTGGGGATTCTGAAGAGAAGTTGCAAGGATTGGTGGAGTATTTGAGAGGGTGTGCAAAACGGAAATTAAAAGTACCAGTAAATGTAGAAAACAGCAAAGTGATGAGAGCAACGTATGTTTAGGTAAGGAAGCGAATGTGTTTAGATAGTATTTGAGAGTAGCCAAATAGGCAGAGGGGTCTATGGAAGATGGGGTTAACCCTGGAATATATGAGGAAGGGGTGGGGAAAGGTTGGTGGTGTGTTGAGGCATCTGTGGAAAGAAAATAGTTTATTTGTGGAAGGAGGGGGGGGGGGAGAAAATGTACCAGTGTATAGTGGAACCAGTTTTTTTTACACGAGTGTGAGGCATGGTCTTTAAACATTGTAGGAAGCAGGAGACTGAATGCAGAAGCAATGTCATGTTTGAGATCAATGTGTGATATGAATATTATGCTTAGAATTAGGACTGCACAAATTAGAAGATTGTGTAGGGTAACAAAAGGTACATTTCTGATACTGGGTTTACTTGTTTTAGAAGGTCTGCTGCAGTTTTTCATATGTAGAGGCAAAACAATTTAAAACTATATTTTAATGAATAGGTTTAAGAGGAAGAAAAGTGCTGTGGGATGTAAGCGTTACAGCACGTGCTGTAGGTTGGGATGTAAATAGTGCTTATGTAAGCTCCAAAAATATGAAGGGGACATTGTACAGTTCATCACTGAGACAGGATAGGAGATAAGAGGGGGTAAATATATGCCTTGAGAAAAATGAACAAATTGATGCCCAATTGCTTTGGCAGCTTCAGCTGGGTCTGCCAGTGTGTGTTTTTTATTTTTTTTAATAACTAGAGATATGAAATCCAACTATATTTCATGGCTTACACTTCTTGAAGACAAATACAAACAGGAAAAGTAGTTTGACAACATTTGTAGCTCTCCTGATCCCCCCTGTATCCTCTGATATTCCATTGTAAAATTAACATTATTGATTACTTATTATAGGGTGGTAGAGGTAAGCAAGGAGTGGTTATGGACTTTTGTGGTCAGTTAAATTGACCTGAGGTGGTAGAATGATGATTTTAAGCACTAAACCTGTTGAGCTGGCAGAAGCATAGTAGTGATAAAGGATTTGCATGGTGAAATTTATACATCATGAGTAGTAATATGCATATTAGCTGCAAGTACAGGAAGTGGCAAAACATGAACAGTATATGGGATGGAATCATGAGCCTAGGATGCTGATGTTAATGTAGGATTACAGTCCAAGTCATGCAGTATGTTTTTGCATTTAGACTTAAATTAGGATCCTGTTGAGTTTTTTTCCATTTGAAGGAGGGCTTATTGAGGTCCATTTCTGGCCATGTCCCCTAGAGATATGCCCTTATGACTTTAAAATGTTTTAGGAGGCAGAGAAGTGGATTGAAGTATGTGTGGGATGGACAAGGAGCGTGGAGTAAACAGTGGCAGCTATCAAGGAAAGAGGGGCTTGTGAGGTGCTGGTTGGCTTAAGTGATGTAGAAATTCATAAAGGTAGGACCAGCTGTGTCTTGGACCAAATAACAATAGTTATTTGGTCAGAGTATGCAGTTTGTGAAGGAACGGTAGTGTTAGCTTTCGAGGTGGGAGATTTTGGAGGTGTGAGAGTATAGGAAGTAACTACTGGGTGTTCGAGGTCCAGTCCATAACTCCCTGTAGGCGGAGTTGGGTAATGGACTTGTTATATGAAAAAACCTTTCTTTTACAAACCAGTTTTCACTTTCCTGAAGGAAAAAAGGCACTGGCAAGAATACAAGGATGTATTGCTTTGCAGTTGAGGCAGGAAAGAGGGGCAGTCACAATTTGGGTTATGATCTATTTCTTCACAGATTGGATATTTTGCTCAGTGACTGTAGTGTTGTTGTGGTTTTGTTGAGCTTCCTCACCAGCAAGTGTTTATCTGCTATGTATACTGAGGCAGGAAGTGCATAACCACACATCACTTGTGCTATATTAGTTAGGTATTGTCTTCATTTGTGGGTAGGGCAGACACAAGTTTCAGCCCTAGTGATTGGGAGGCAATGTAATAGTTTTTTGTATATCCAAAGCTTAGTCTGTGACATCTTGTAGTACAACAGTGTGAAGGATAACAATTTCTCTTCATGAATTGAGGGTATAGTGTCAGTAGACAGTCACTGAGATCCTGCCAATGGTGTGGAGACATACTAGGTTACCAGCCTTGTTAGCATCACTGACTGTTGACAATACACATTTTAAAGGGTGGAAGTAGATGTCTTGGCTAATATAGGTGATTAGTTTTTGTACTAGTACAATATATGGTCATTCAAATATGTATCAGGATGTGTTGTTTGCAATATAAAATATCTTGTTCTTTGTTGTGTTTAGAAGATTTTCCTTAGTGGGAGAGGATTGCAGATCATGTTGTTCTTAGTGTTCTATAGAGGTGTGTGTTCCATTCCTGTGTCATTGCTTGTCTGTCTTTGTCTTTTGGCAGATGGCTTCATGCCATTCTGCCCTTTGGAGTGTGGATCATCTGTAAATCATTGTTATGTTGTAGGCAAAGCAGATACCATAGTCAGGGTCATGCAGAGTTTGGAAATACCAGAGGGAAAAGGCAGAATGTTTGGCCAACATACAATTTCCTATAAGCAATTCTGGTTTTCAAGGAGACTTGCTGTGCTGGGGTAAGTTCAAATATTTATTTCATTGCAAGTTTACATAGGTTTTGTAATTACAATTATAAACTGAAGTGCAAGGAGAGCCACTGACATGCCATGGCATTAAGGGCAGCTTAATCTAATGGCTTATAGACTATGTACATAATATTAGAGAAAGTAAAGGCTATTGTAGTCACCTGGGAGCCAGGAGAGTGAACCTGTCTCTCATTTATCATAGGATAGAAAAAATAGGGGGCAGCTCCATGAATAAATGAAAAAAAAACATACCCATCCTGAACCAGTCACCTCCACTGCAATAGGTAGTGATATTGTATCTGGAAACCACCTCTTACCCTACCTAGTGCACATCAGGATTACACTTGAGAATTAGCTGGGCAAGTTATAGCAAAACCTGTTTAAACAAGAGCATGAACTGTGCAATTGTCTTTCAGCTAATATTGGTGGTGCTAGAATTGGCAAGAGCCTCAGGAGTCATATGCGTACCTTCATTTACCACTCCTGAATCTGCAGGCAACCTTGAGGAGTACTTCTGTCATCGATTGGAGGGCCCGGCAGATGCCCCCCTCCTGCCCCCAGATGTCTCATCAGTCACCTGACATGCCCTAAAATAATCCAGTTTCCATCGGGTGAAGTGAAATGACCTCTCCAGCACTACTAATGGAAGGTACATTAGAATAGGGATGATAGTGGTCCCTTTTTGCTCTCTAGGAGCTGGATTTCACAAATTGGGTAAATTTCCCTACTAATGAAGCCAAAGAAGGAGAGGGAGGGGATGGGGATTAGATTCAGTCTAAGGGGATAAGATCAAGAGACTCAGTAGGCCTTTGTTATTCCTCCCCACACTCTTCAAATGCTTCAAGTAATGACTAACAGAATGTGAGGTTAGGTATGCAGTAGTAATTGTTATATAGTACAGTACTGAAATAGAAATTGATTGGTACTGTTGGAGGTGACTGAAACAAAACCCTATCATTCCCAATATGTTCTGCATTTTAGATAATCTATTTTTTAAAATGTGCCGATTTTAAAGAACATAACCCACTTGTTATGAGAGAGTTTAGTACGTATATATAAAATGAAAAAAGACAAGAATAATACAGTGGACCCCCGGTGTTCGTGATTTATTCGTTCCAGAATGCTGTTCAAGTGCCATTACCAAACAAATTTGTTCCCATAAGGAATAATGTAAATTAGACTAGTCTTTTTAGACCCCCAAATATACACTTACAAAAGCACTTACAAAAATACACTTACATAATTGTTCGAGTTTGGAGCATCACGAAAACCAGGGGTCCACTGTAATTAAATTTATATGTATGTAAAAGACAATAGTTAAGAGTTTAAGAGAAAGATGAAAAAGATTAAGAGATTCAGTAATTCCTGTTAAAAATTATACAAGTTAATTTGATTAATAATAATATCTTTATTTCTACAAGTATATGTACAAGGTATACAGGCCTAGCTGACATCAATGACATACTACTATAGAAAGCCACTTCTTATGCAGAGCATTTCAGGCAAATTAGGTCAGTTTTTTCCCAGGATATGACCCACACCAGTCGAATAACACCCAGGTACCCATTTTATACTGATGGGTGAACAGGGACAGCAGGTGTCTTATGGAAACATGTCCTAATGTTTTCCAGCCGTACCAGAGATTTGAACTCTGAACCTCAGTGTGTGAGCTGAGTGCACTAGCGATCAAGCTACGGGACACCCTATGTACTTATAAATAACTGATTGCTGTAATTCCTTTAGGATTGCATTCTGAAACTTTAGTTCTGAATATTACTTTTAGTTTTAAATATTACTCTAACCTAGTCTTCCCTCTAAGGAGGTGCCTTGATGCCAATGTGGGGCTCTTGATCCAAAGAGTTGGACTTATTCTCCCCTTCCTTGGATCGAACTTTGATTGCCTCCCATTCCCCAGGTGCTGTATGACTCCTAGGGGTTTAGCATTTCCCTATGATTAGAATTAGAATCTTACCTAGTCTGAAGCAAATATGTATTCAGACAATAATTAGCAAATATGATTTTGTAGACTAGTTACTTTTACCAGAAAAAACAAGAGGAAAATACATTATGTTCCTATGTGCTGTAGTGATTTTGGGTTCAGATGGAGTTAGTCATGTACTATTCAAAATTTTTCCAAAACAGTATATCAATGAAATTTTGGGGATAACCACTACACTACTAAGGAGGATATTGAAAGATGCATTTTTAAGCTTACTGGTCAATTTTATTCTAAATTTACTAAAAGAATTTGTTCTACCAGATTTTTTTTTTTTTCAACGAGTCCGCCGTCACCCACCAAGGCAGAGATTTTTTTAAAAAATACATAATCCATGTACATTTTGGAATGAAGCTACATATAGTCCAATTCCCAATACTGTATATTATGTTGCAAGATATTCACCATATGGCTAATAGTAATTTATAAATTACAAACAATGGTTCACTTTCTATGTGAATATTCTCATTTTTCATAATTTATCATTCACATTTAGTGTAAATAATTTAATAAAACTGCAGAAATTATTGACCTATAAAATGCCCTAGAGTAAAATCATATTGCTCCAGAAGTAGTAAAGTATAATACTATACTTTGAAAAAAAAATATACGTATATAATACTTTACTATACTTAACCCTTTCAGGGTCCAAGGCCATTTTTGGAAGGGGTGGCCCAGTGTCCAAGAATTTAAAAAAAAAAAAAAAAATCCTTATTTTTTCTTATGAAATTGTAGAGAATCTTTTTCTGAAGGTAATAAAACAAAAAGTATGAAATTTGATTGAGAATTGACGAAATTATGCTCGCGAATTTTGATGTGTCAGCGATATTTACACATCGGTGTTTTTACCGACTTTGACTCCCATTTTAGGCCAATTACATTATTCCAGTAGACAAAATTCTTAGCTATTTCACTAGTATTACTTCTATTCTATCGATCGAGCACAAGAAATCGCCCAGTCAACTGTTTCAACTACAAAATAAAGTGATTGGAAATTGGTAATTTAGCCAATTTAACTCAAAGTTCAAAATATTCCAATTTCAAAATAGGGTGCAGAATAAACAATGCAGGCATTCCTGGCACTAAAATAACATTTCCTCTGTTCATTAGTTACGTTTTCAGTCTTTACAAATGAATTCCATTTTGATTTTTTATTCACATAATGAAGTTTTATTCAAACCAAAAAATGGAAGATTTACTGTTATGCAATATTGTAATAATTGTACAAATAATATCACCACATTTGTGAATGTATATTAGGCCCACCAGCTGGCGCGTATTAGACGTGTGAGGTCATTTGTTTACTCTTAAACATCAGCAAAAATTTAACATTTCCGCTACTTTGAGCTCAGTTTCAAGCCATTTCCAATACTAAAACCAATCAAAATCATCTCTATATCTGTAATATATCTTCCATTCTATCAAATGAGACCAAGAAATCGCAAATGCAACTATAAAAAGTATACGAAAAAACACTGCAAATTCGCTATATTAATCGAAAATTATGGTCTCAGTTTTTTTCTCTCATTATGCACTGTTTGCTGCAGGATTTGTTTTATGTGGTGCACACTTACCACATAGATGTATTCTCTCATATCTAGGCCCAAATTTACCGCTCACAGCTTATCTGAGTGAGCTGAGCTCATGACGTAGAACTATGGTTTGGACCCTGAACTCAAAGCCGTAGAACTATGGCACGGACCCTGAAAGGGTTAAAAAAAAAAAAAAAGTGCTGAAGAATCATTGTTCGGAAGCCTTTCAGTATTTCGCCTCCTTATCCAGTATTGAAAGATGGTTTTCTTTACTTGATTTTACCAGTTTGTAGTTATGTATGTTCTTTTGAACTCTCTTGTTCATGAAGTTACAATTTATTATGTAAAAGTATGAAAATGGGTAAAAGAAAAGTGCTTGGTTATCTTTTCAATTAAATTAGTTATTAGTTCTCCAAGGGTTAGAATAAATTAACAGCCAAATGTGCTGACATTTTCCTATGTCAGTGTGCTATTAAATAACCTTGACTAAAACATTTTATTCCAATCTGAGCAGTAGTTTTGCAGATTAAAGTTTTTCTTTATATTTTTCCTTTAAAATACTCTACTGTATTTTAAAAACCTTTAGCAAATTTAGCTTAAAACAAAGTGACACAGCTCAGTCCCCAGTATATACTGTACATATCTTGAACTTTCTGCAGATTATATCTAATAGCAACCAAGATAAAATATTTACAGTGCAAAACTGTTACCTTGGGCTCTCTTTAACTGTACCACTATCTTCTACATCCCACCTTTGCCAGAAATATCTGAGTGACCAGTACCTCTGATGCACTGAGCATAAGATTGAAATGTCTTTTGGGTTACAAGCATGACACAGTATTATAGTGGTAGTATTTCATATGCTCACTTACAGCACTTCAAACCATACCATGAGTGGGGTTCGAACCTGTAGTCAGAGAGTCTCAAAACTCCAGACTGTGGCGGGTTCGAACCCCACCCGTGGTATGGTTTGTTTGCAATCGTGTCATTACGATTTCGTGAGTCATGTTTACAGCACTTCAGTTTTTTTAATAACGCAATGATTGTGGCTCTAACATTGTTTGCAGTCTGTGGGGACTCAAGTATTCATCAAAAGGCTGTAAGTGGACACAAAACATACTTATACTATACCATGCTTGCTTGCCCTCTTTGCAACCCAAAAGATTTTCCAATGTGAAACTTAGCCTGTCCAAGACACTGTATATACGGTATACTGTATATAATATTTTTTTACACTAACACTGGAATGGTAAAGCATATTTGGTATACATATAGTACAGTCTGTATACACATAAATAAACAAACAGTATTTTTACACATAAGGGCATAATTGTTATTCCTGGGAGTTTTATGGCATTCAGGGTTTGTTCTAGTTTATGTACTTTAGTGAGTACCTCTCTGTACCTGTTATACTTATGGTTAATTTCACAAACAATACCAGTTTAATTATTTTATCAGTAATAAACTAAAATGCATCAATGGTATTCTTGTAAATATTGCATTTATATTGTGAAATTAATCAAAGCTGTACAAATTATACTAAAATCATACGGTAATGCTCATTTGTGTTAACATATTCAATGTATCCCTAAACAGTTAAGTTTTATAATTCACAAAATAGCCTTTAAATTCATCTCTTAGACATAAGAAGTGTTAGGTTTAAGGCCTATTGAGTGAGGATGATAAAATACTTTTCTGCTGTTATCCTCGAACTTGTGTATTTTTTAAGTATTTACATAATAGGGCAGAAATTAAAGCTATAAAGCAATAGTCTACACAGATGCACCCTTTAAGTAAGGATCTTTGATACTGGAGAAGGCCTCTTGATCCAAGGATCTCTTTCCATCTACAGAGAATACACCGTTAGTAGACACGTCAAATTTGCTAGAAGAAACAATCAACATATCATGTAAATGATCTCAACCTAACTGGCAAAAGTGATCATGTTGTTTTGGAAATGGAATATGTTGTAAGGTATGAATTGGGGAGATAAAAACATTTGGAATAGATGACAAAAATGGAAAGTATACATACCTAAAAAAATAACAAAACATTGCAATGCAAGGGACAGTGTACTGTATAAACAGAATACTGTTTGAATCTACAACAAACTATGTATGCAAGGGACAGTGTACTGTATAAACAGAATACTGTTTGAATCTACAACAAACTATGTATGAAAATAAAATTAAACAAATTTCTTCCCAATAACGATTTAACAGGTGGAAAAGAGTCTTAAATGTGGTGGCTTCTTGGACACATGCATCGTGTTCTAAACTCCATAAAAAACTTGATATATCACAAGATATTAACAGACTAGAGCAAGAAAATTTTTGCTGGTAAACTCAAGTATCACTCAACAGCTTTTTATACAAATTGCAGAGAATACTGTATTTGTTTTTGAAACTGCCCAGGGCTGGATGGAAAACTTTTCAAATGGTCTGTCAGTAATTGCTAATAAAAATATTAGCATAACTGAACTGCTCATCAGTTGGATACAAAAGTGTAAAAAAAGAAAAAAAAGAATGAAATAGTGTGAGATGGAGTAAAACAGTATTCAGTAGGAGTTGCATCTTAAAACTTGAGAATAAAAGAAATATACAATATTACATTAATGTGAGGTGAGGGGAAACTGCATGATCCCCCCTTTTTCCCTCAGACCTAGTACTTGACCCTCATACAGCAGCCATTAAAGGTAATAACATACTATATCATTTTAAAACTGGAGTGACTGATGGTGCACAACCTGCTGTGACTTATACTGAAATAAACACATGAACAAATCTAGAGTAAAATATGAAGGAAAATATGGACCATGATCATCACAGAGTTACCAATTAAATTCTTAAAACTTGGTCCTTTAGTCTGATAGAAATTAATAATAAACCATTGTAAGGTAAATATAATAATCACTTATGAACAGAATCTTTAATGGAAATCTGGGTTAAGTGAAAACATTTAGATATAACAGCATAGAAGTGGTGAAAGGTCAACTTACAGGCTTGCCAACCAATCAAGGTCACTACCACCAGGTCAGATGCCAGAAATATCCATATTAAATCTAATCCAAGTCCAAGGCTAGGTGAGATACACTAAAGAGTAACAATTTAGCTGACAGAATGATATATAAATATATGAATCTCCTCTTTTTGCTATTGGCCAGTTATTAATGTCAGCAGAGTCAGTGAAATTGTTATACTAAATACCTCCATATCAGAATTTTTTATATCAGTATATACTCATATATGTACATACATTACTGTAATGAATTATAACAAAACATGTTCATCAAATGGACAGCCAACAGGCTTGTGTGAGCATGTTAGATAAGTATGAGAGGGAGCAAGTGGTTTTTGTGACTTTACATTACTGTTGGAGTATGAGCAAAGCAACATTTATGAAGAGATTCAGGGAAACTGGTTAGCCACGCTTAAGTCCTGGAGGTGGGACATACAGTGCCTGCACTTTGTAGGAGGGGTGGGGATCACATCTGTGTAGTCCACAGATGTTGTCTACACAGACTATGCTAAAGCATTTGACGCATGCGATCATGGATAACCTACGAGACAAGGTCAATAGGTATAACAGGAAAAGTAGGAAACTGGATATTTAATTTTGTAATGAATTGATTAGAGGGTAGTAGTGAATAAAGTACAGTAGTCCTCCTGTATCTGCCGGGAATATGCTCCAAGACCTACCATGGATAATAATAATAAATTTATTTTGACATGATACGTACATGGTTAAGAACATAAGAACATAAGAAAGAAGGAACACTGCAGCAGGCCTACTGGCCCATGCGAGGCAGGTCCAAATCTCCAACGGCTTAAGCCAATGCCCCGACCCAGCCAGGTCAGGTTACATTCACTTAAGGAAGGAGCACTGCATCTGACCTAGTAGCACAACCTAGTCAGGACCAATTCCACCCAACCGCACCCACTCATATAATTGTCAGCCGACCACCTGGTCAGGTCACTTCCA
>WNWK01041795.1:0-16279 GCA_009830355.1 Cherax destructor | reverse complement strand
AGGAACGTGACTATCGTGCTAAATGACGTCTCTACTGTATAACATAAATAACGTAGCAGCATGATAAAGACGTCCAAATTAATAAAAATATGACAGAGAGATAATGAAGGTTGGAGCGTCAGCCCGTAAACAAAGCCATTGTTTATGGGCAAGTGACCTTCACCTCACACACCAGCCAGGGTACTTTCCCACACAAACCAGCCAGGGTACTTCCCCACACACCAGCCAGGGTACTTCCCCACACACCAGCCAGGGTACTTCCCCACACACCAGCCAGGGTACTTCCCCACACACCAGCCAGGGTACTTCCCCACACACCAGCCAGGGTACTTCTCCACACACCAGCCAGGGTACTTCCCCACACACCAGCCAGGGTACTTCCCCACACACCAGTCAGGGTACTTCCCCACACACACGATTTGATTTGAGTGGGACTTGCGCATGAGTGAATAGAATTATCAAAGCTTATTGCTTGGGGAGCATTGAAAATTTGATTGGGCAAATATTCTGTTAGTGGGATGATTTTACCCTCCTGCGAACCGTATAATATCATTTTTACGTCGTGTTAGATAATAATGTGCCGCAATTCTTCAATCGTGCAATACCCATAACGTGCAACATAATCTCGTGCTAAATGACGATCTACTGTATACCCAAATCGTCCCAAATAAACTCGTGTTAAATGACGGTCTACTGTACCTACCAGTTGCTCAAAAGCTACTCAAATTTTTAAAAATTTTAGTCTGCTCAACTAATTGATAATTTACAGTACGTACATCGAACTTAAAATTGTTTCAATTTCATTGTTGTATATCGTGCTGATGATTTCTCAACCATTTACTCATAACTTCAAACTTATAAGTGTTTCAATCTCATTGTTTTAAAATGTTCTAAATTGTAATACAGTGGACCCCCGAGTTTCGGTCATAATTCATTCCAGAAGGCTGTTCAAGTGCCATTACCGAACAAATTTGTTCCCTTAAGGAAAAATGTAAATTAGATTAGTCCTTTCAGACCCCCAAAAATACACATACAAAAGCACTTACAATATTAAACTTACGTAATTGTTCGATTTCCGAGGTGACCGAAACTCGGGGGTCCACTGTACTTCATATTGTAAATTGTTTTAAATTTTTCTAAATTGTAATACTGTACTTTTTATAAACTACACTATATCAAAACTGCAATTATTCTATACCGAACTGCTCTACTAGACATATTAAAGCCATATAGCATTATTTAATAGAATACTCCATTCTCTTGTACTCATTGTAAATCATCTAATGACCATATGAACTGTTATTGCCTTATTAGTCTTAAGTTAATTTTAAGTTTGCCCAAAATGCTTTGCATACAAAGGGGCATGTACATCCAACTATTATATTCCTTTGTACAACCATGTATCATGTCAAAATAAATTATTATTATTATTATTATTATTATTAATATTATTATTATAACACAGCAGATACACACGCATTAATACAGCAGATACACACACGCTAGCACAACACACAAACTCACACACTCTAACACAGCACATAAATTCACTCACAGAACCAGCATGGATTCAGGAAAGGAAAATCCTGTGTCACAAATCTACTGGAGTTTTATGACAATGTAACACACGAGAGAGAGAGAGGGGTGAGTAGATTGCATTTTCTTGGACTGCAAGAAGGCCTTTGACACAGTTCCTCACAAAAGATTATTTCAAAAGCCAGAGGATCAGGCATACATAACAGGAAGGACACTGCAGTGGATCAAAGAATACCTGACAGGGAGGCAACGAGTCATGGTACATGACGAGGTGTCAGAGTGGGCGCCTGTGACTAGCGGGGTTCCACAGGGGTCAGTCCTAGGACCAGTGTTATTTTTGGTATATGGGAATGACATGATGGAAGGGATAGAATCAGTAGTGTCCCTGTTTGCAGATGATGTGAAGTTTACGAGGCGAATTAAATCGGATGAGGATCATGCAGGACTACAGAGAGACTTGGACAGGCTGCAAGCCTGGTCCAACAACTGACTCCTCAAATGTAACCCCACCAAATGTAAAGTCATGAAGATCGGGGAAGATCAAAGAAAACCGCAGACAGAGTATAGGCTAGGTGGCCAAAGACTGCAAACCTTACTCAAAGAAAAGGATCTTGGGATGAGTATAATATCGAGCACATCTCCTGAGGTGCACATCAACCAGATAACTGCTGCAGCATATGGGTGTCTGGCAAACCTGAGAATAGCGTTCTGATACCTCAGTAAGGAATCGTTCAAGACTGTACACTGTGTATGTCAGGCCCACCTCAGTAAGGAATCGTTCAAGACTCTGTACACTGTGTATGTCAGGCCCATACTGGAGTATGCAGCACCAGTTTGGAACCCACACCTGGTCAAGCACGTCAAAAAATTAGAGAAAGTGCAAAGGTTTGCAACAAGACTAGTTCCAGAGTTAAGGGGAATGTCCTTTGAAGGAAGGTTACTGGAAATTGGCCTGACGACACTGTAAGACAGGAGGGTTAGGGGAAACATGATATCGACGTACAAAATACTGCGAGGAATTGACAAAGTGGACAGAGACAGGATGTTCCAGAGATGGGACACAGAAACAAGGAGTCATAATTGGGAGTTGAAGACTCAGATGAGTCGGAGGGATGTTAGGAAGTATTTCTTTAGTCATAGAGTTGTCAGGAAGTGAAATAGTCTGGCAAGTGATATAGTGGAGGCAGGACCCATACATAGTTTTAAGACGAGGTTTGATAAAGCTCATGGAGCAGGGAGAGAGAGGACCTAGTAGTGATCAGTGAAGAGGCAGGGCCAGGAGCTATGAATCGACCCCTGCAACCACAAATAGGTGAGTTCACTAACACAGCACATACACTCACACAAACACAGCACATACACATTAACACAGGAAAATAAGGAGAGCAGTCGTAGAGCCAGAAACGAATATGCACAGGTAAGAAGGGAGGCCCAACGACAGTATGAGAATGACATAGCAGCGAAAGCCAAATCTGACCCAAAGCTGCTGTACAGCCACATCAGGAGGAGAACAACAGTCAAGGACCAGGTGATCAGGCTGAGGAAGGTAGGAGGGGAGGTCACAAGAAATGACCGTGAAGTGTGTGAGGAGCTCAACATGAGATTCAAAGAGGTGTTCACAGAGGAGATAGAAGGGCCTCCAGAAAGGAGGAGAGGTAGGGTACACCATCAGGTACTGGACACAATACACAACTGAGGAGGAAGTGAAGAGGCTACTAAGCGAGCTAGATACCTCAAAGGCGATGGGGCCGGATAACATCTCTCCATGGTTCCTGAGAGAGGGAGCAGAGGAGCTATGTGTACTCCTAACAATGATCTTCAACACATCTATCGAAACAGGGCAACTACCTGAGGTATGGAAGACAGCAAATGTAGTTCCAATTTTTAAAAAAGGAGACAGGAACGTAGCACTAAACTACAGACCAGTGTCACTGACATGTATAGCATGCAAGGTCATGGAGAAGATAGTCAGGAGAAGAGTGGTGGAGCACCTAGAAAGGAATGAGCTTATCAACGACGGCCAACACGGTTTTAGGGACGGGAAATCCTGTGTCACAAACCTACTGGAGTTCTACGACAGGGTGACAGCAATAAGACAAGAGAGAGAGAGGGGTGGGTAGATTGCATATTCTTGGACTGTAAAAAGGCGTTTGACACAGTTCCACACAAGAGATTAGTGCAAAAGTTGGAGGACCAGGCAGGGGTAACAGTGAAGTCACTACAATGGATCAGGGAATACCTGTCAGGAAGACAGCAGCGAGTCATGGTATGTGGTGAGGTGTCAGAGTGGGCGCCGGTGATGAGCGGGGTTCCACAGGGGTCAGTCCTGGGACCAGTGCTGTTTCTGGTATTTGTGAACGACATGACGGAAGGAATAGACTCCGAAGTGTCCCTGTTTGCAGATGATGTGAAGTTGATGAGAAGAATTCAGTCGGACGAGGACCAGGCAGAACTACAAGGGGATCTGGACAGGATGCAAGCCTGGTCCATCAATTGGCTCCTGGAGTTCAACCCCACCAAGTGCAAAGTCATGAAGATTGGGGAAGGGCAAAGAAGACCGCAGACGGAGTACAGCCTAGGGGGCCAGAAACTGCAAACCTCAATCAAGGAAAAAGACCTTGGGGTGAGTATAACACCAGGTACATCTCCTGAGGCGCACATCAACCAAATAACTGCTGCAGCATATGGGCGCCTAGCAAACCTAAGAACAGCATTCCGACATCTTAATAAAGAATCGTTCAGGACCCTGTACACTGTGTACGTTAGACCCATACTGGAGTATGCAGCACCAGTTTGGAACCCACACCTAGCCAAGCACTTGAAGAAGCTCGAGAAAGTGCAAAGGTTTGCAACAAGACTAGTCCCGGAGCTAAGGGGTATGTCCTACGAGGAGAGGTTAAGGGAAATCGACCTGACGACACTGGAGGACAGGAGAGATAGGGGGGACATGATAACAACATATAAGATACTGAGAGAAATTGACAAAGTGGACAGAGACAGAATGTTCCAGAGATGGGACACAGCAACAAGGGGACACAGTTGGAAGTTGAAGACTCAGATGAATCACAGAGATGTTAGGAAGTATTTCTTAAGTCACAGAGTGGTCGGGAAGTGGAATAGTTTAGGAAGTGATGTAGTGGAGGCAGGCTCCATACATAGCTTTAAGAAGAGGTATGATAAAGCTCATGACGCAGGGAGAGTGACCCAGTAGCGCCCAGTAAAGAGGCAGGGCCAGGAGCTATGACTCGACCCTGCAACCACAACTAGGTGAGTACAACTAGGTGAGTACAGCACATACACACTAACACAGCACACACACACTAACACAGCACATACACACTAACACAGCACACACACTAACACAGCACATACACACTAACACAGCACACTAACACAGCACACTAACACAGCACACTAACACAGCACACTAACACAGCACACACACACTAACACAGCACACACACACATTAACACAGCACACACACACATTAACACAGCACACACACACATTAACACAGCACACACACACACACATTAACACAGCACACACACACACACACTAACACAGCACACACACACACACACTAACACAGCACACACACACTAACCCAGCACATACACACTAACACAGCAGAGCAATGGTAGACACACTAGCCGAGGTAGCCAGAAGAGCCCACATGGGGAGAGCAAAGTTACTAGTTATGGGTGATTTCAATCACAAGGAGATTGATTGGGAAAACCTGGAGCCCCATGGGGGTCCTGAATCATGGAGAGCCAAGATGATGGATGTGGTACTGGAAAACCTCATGCATCAACATGTTAGAGACACTACCAGAGAGAGAGGTGGGGATGATCCAGCAAGACTGGACCTAGTATTCACCTTGAGTAGTTCGGACATCGAGGATATCACGTATGAAAGGCCCCTTGGAGCTAGTGATCATTTGGTTCTGTGTTTTGATTATATAGTTGAGCTACAAGTGGAGAGGGGAGCAGGAATAGGAGGGGAGAAACAAAACTACAAAAGGGGGGACTACATATTCATGAGGAACTTCCTACAAGACGTTCAGTGGGGGAGAGAATTGGCAGGAAAACCAGTAAAAGAAATGATGGAATATGTGACAACCAAATGCAAAGAGGCAGAGGAGAGGTTTGTCCCCAAGGGAAACAGAAGTAATGGGAAGACCAGAACGAGACCTTGGTTCACCCAGAGGTGTAGGGAGGCAAAAACTAAGTGTAATAGAGAATGGAAAAAGTACATAAGACAAAGGACCCAGGAAAATAAAGAGATTAGCCGAAGAGCCAGAAACGAATATGCACAGGTAAGAAGGGAGGCTCAGCGACAATACGAAAATGATATAGCATCAAAAGTCAAGTCTGACTCGAAGCTGTTGTATAGCCACATCAGGAGGAAAACAACAGTCAAGGACCAGGTAATCAAGCTGAGGAAGGAAGGTGGGGAGTTCACAAGAAACGACCAAGAGGTATGTGAGGAGCTCAACATGAGATTTAAAGAAGTATTTACAGAGGAGACAGGAAGGATTCCAGGAATTCAGAATAGGGAGGTATACCAACAAGTGCTGGATGAAATACACACAACCGAGGAGGAGGTGAAGAAGCTGCTATGTGAACTCGATACGTCAAAAGCGGTGGGACCGGACAACATTTCTCCGTGGGTCCTTAGAGAGGGAGCAGAGATGTTGTGTGTGCCACTAACAAAAATCTTCAACACATCCATTGAAACTGGACAACTACCTGAGGTGTGGAAGATGGCAAATGTAGTCCCAATTTTTAAGAAAGGAGACAGACACGAGGCATTAAACTACAGACCTGTGTCACTGACGTGTATAGTATGCAAAGTCATGGAGAAGATCATCAGGAGGAGAGTGGTGGAGCACCTAGAAAGACACAAGCTTATAAACGTCAACCAGCACGGTTTCAGGGAAGGAAAATCCTGTGTCACAAACCTACTGGAGTTTTATGACAAGGTAACAGAAGTAAGACACGAGAGAGAGGGGTGGATAGACTGCATTTTCTTGGACTGCAAGAAGGTGTTCGACACAGTTCCTCATAAGAGGTTAATGCAAAAGCTAGAGGATCAGGCACACGTAACAGGAAAGGTACTGCAATGGATCAGAGAATATCTGACAGGGAGGCAACAACGAGTCATGGTACGTGACGAGGTGTCAGAGTGGGCACCTGTGACGAGTGGGGTTCCACAAGGGTCAGTCCTAGGACCTGTACTGTTTTTGGTATATGTGAATGACATAACGGAAGGGATAGACTCAGAAGTGTCCCTGTTTGCAGATGATGTGAAGTTAATGAGAAGAATTAAATCAGTCGAGGATCAGGCAGGACTACAAAGAGACCTGGACAGGCTACAAGCCTGGTCCAGGAATTGGCTTTTTGAATTTAACCCTGCCAAATGTAAAGTCATGAAGATCGGGGAAGGGCAAAGAAGACCGCAGACAGAGTATAGTCTAGGTGGCCAAAGACTGCAAACCTCACTCAAGGAAAAAGATCTTGGGGTGAGTATAATACCGAGCACATCTCATGAGGCACACATCAATCAGATAACTGCTGCAGCATACGGGCGGCTGGCAAACCTAAGAATAGCGTTCCAATACCTCACTAAGGAATCATTCAAGACTCTGTACACTATATACGTGAGGCCCATACTGGAGTATGCAGCACCAGTTTGGAACCCACACCTGGTCAAGCACGTCAAGAAATTAGAGAAAGTGCAAAGGTTTGCAACAAGACTAGTCCCAGAGCTAAGGGGATTGTCCTACGAAGAAAGGTTAAGGGAAATCGGCCTGACGACACTAGAGGACAGGAGGGATAGGGGAGACATGATAACGACATATAAAATACTGCGAGGAATAGATAAGGTGGACAGAGACAAGATGTTCCAGAGAGGGGACACAGAAACAAGGGTCACAATTGGAAAGTTGAAGACTCCTATGAGTCAAAGGGATGTTAGGAAGTATTTCTTCAGTCATAGAGTTGTCAGGAAGTGGAATAGCCTAGAAAGCGACATAGTGGAGGCAAGAACCATACATAGTTTTAAGACGAGGTTTGATAAAGCTCATGGAGCAGGGAGAGAGAGGACCTAGTAGCAATCAGTGAAGAGGCAGGGCCAGGAGCTATGACTCGACCCCTGCAACCACAAATAGGTGAGTACAGCACATGCACACAAACACAGTACATACACACTAACACAGCACATACACACTAACACAGCACATACACACTAACACAGCACATGCACACTAACACAGCACATGCACACTAACACAGCACATACACACTAACACAGCACATGCACACTAACACAGCACATACACACTAACACAGCACATGCACACTAACACAGCACATACTAACACAGCACATACACACTAACAGCACATACACACTAACAGCACATACACACTAACACAGCACATGCACACTAACACAGCACATGCACACTAACACAGCACATACTAACACAGCACATACACACTAACAGCACATACACACTAACAGCACATACACACTAACAGCACATACACACTAACACAGCACATGCACACTAACACAGCACATGCACACTAACACAGCACATGCAGACTAACACAGCACATACTAACACATCACATACACACTAACACAGCACATGCACACTAACACAGCACATACACACTAACACAGCACATGCACACTAACACAGCACATACTTATACAGCACATACACACTAACAGCACATACACACTAACACAGCACATACACACTAACACAGCACATACTAACACAGCACATACACACTAACAGCACATACACACTAACAGCACATACACACTAACACAGCACATGCACACTAACACAGCACATGCACACTAACACAGCACATGCACACTAACACAGCACATACTAACACATCACATACACACTAACACAGCACATACACACTAACACAGCACATGCACACTAACACAGCACATACACACTAACACAGCACATGCACACTAACACAGCACATACTTATACAGCACATACACACTAACAGCACATACACACTAACACAGCACATGCACACTATCACAGCACATGCACACTAACACAGCACATACACACTAACAGCACATACACACTAACAGCACATACACACTAACAGCACATACACACTAACACAGCACATGCACACTAACACAGCACATGCACACTAACACAGCACATGCACACTAACACAGCACATGCACACTAACACAGCACATGCACACTAACACAGCACATACTAACACATCACATACACACTAACACAGCACATACACACTAACACAGCACATGCACACTAACACAGCACATACACACTAACACAGCACATGCACACTAACACAGCACATACACACTAACAGCACATACACACTAACACAGCACATACACACTAACACAGCACATACACACTAACACAGCACATGCACACTAACACAGCACATGCACACTAACACAGCACATACACACAAACATACAATGGGGTCCCAGAAGGAAAGTCAAAGACTCAGGGAATTAGAGGAAGATGGGCCTGGAAAGGATGTATGGATGGAAGAGCAATGTAAAAGGATCGAACAAGTATCATTACAAAATTACGTGTGTTCTGGTAGCGGGAATGAATGATACTCTTTGGAGGCAATGTGTAGTTTTATTGGGTTCTTGGTACACAGGCAGTGTGTTTAAGTGCCCACACCCAGGAGGGCCATGCCCGGGAGAGGGTGACAGAGTAGACCTTGTTGACTGAGTGAGCACAGGTGCCAGAATGAGACAGGGTAAGTGTGGTGCGGGTTGAGATAGGTGGGTCTATAGGTGGCAGCACCAGCGTGGCACAGAATATGAACCTAGCTGGGCATACATCGCTCGGCCACCTACCCATTGTCCTCCTCGACGATGATTGACTGAAAAAAAACTCACTCTCAGGAACAGGACACAGAACACAGAATAAAAACATATACAGTGGTACCCCGAGTTTCGTACAGTCCCAACTCGAACAATTATGTAAGTGTATTATTGTAAGTGTATTTTTGGGGGTCTGAAACGGACTAATTTAATTTACATTATTCCTTATGCAAACAAATTCGTTTGGTAACGGCCTTCTGGAACGAATTATGTATGAAACTCGTGGTACCACTGTATATACAGTACATGTGGACATGGATCAAAGAAACTTCCTACAAGGAAGGAAGAAAAAAAAGAGGGGGGTGTGCTAAACATTGTGGTCTAAGGCAGTGAGCCTCGGTGGGTGTCACTGCACTCCTTCCTGCGTCTCGACAGATACTGCAACACAGGAGACATCACTGTGGCTGAGCTGTGATGTACCTGGGTATGGTCTCGTCTGGAACTGTGAAGCAGTCATCATAGAGTAGTCGCTGCAGGGTTCACTCATCCTGGGGCACAACCTGCTGGTGCCCTCGAGTGTTTCGTCACCTGGAGGGTATTTCGGGGATCAACGTCCCCGTGGCCTGTTCCACGGCCAGGCCTCCCAGTTGATCAGGGCTTGATCAACCAGGCTGTTACTGATGGCCGCATGTAGTCCAATTTACGAACCACAGCCTGGCTGATCCGGCCCCGACTTTAAGTATCTGTCCAGCTCCCTCTTAAAGGTAGCCAGGGCTTATTGGTAATTGCCCTTATGCATGGTGGGTAGGCTGTTGAACAGTCTTGGGTGCCAGACACTTATGGTGTTTTCTTAGTGTACCAATGGCGCCCCTACTTTTCATTTGGGTTGTTTTGCACCACCTGCCCAGTCTTTTATTTTTGTAGGGAGTGATTTCTGTGTGCAGATTCGGGACCATTCCTTCTTGGATTTTCCAAGTGTAGATTGATATATCTCTCTCGCCTGCATTCCAGCGAGTTCAAGTCAAGTGCTTCCAAGCATTCCCAGTAGTTGAGGTGTTTGATAGAACTTATATGTGCAGTAAAGGTTCTCTGTACACTCTTGATCTGCAATTTCACCTGCTTTGAATGGAGATGTTAATGCACAGCAATATTCCAGCCTAGAGAGAACAAGTGATTTGAATAGGGTCATCATTGGCTTGGCATCTCTTGTTCTGAACATTCTCATTATCCATCCTATCATTTTCTTTGCAGTTGTGATCATGGCACTGTTGTGATCCTTGAAAGTGAGATCCTCAGACATTACCACTCCCAGGTCCCTCACATTATTTTTTTGCTCTATTGTATGATCAGAGTTTGTAGTATCAGTTCTAGTTATTATCTCCAGTTTTCCATAACGGAGTAGTTAGAATTTGTCTTCATTGAACATCACATTCTTTTCCGTTGCCCATTGGAAAACTTGGTTTATATCTTCTTGGAGGTTAACAGTGTCCTCAATAGATGACAGTCTCATGCAGATCCTAGCATTGTCTGCAAAGGATGACACGGTTCTGTGGATTACATCTGTCTATGTCTGATATCTGTCTATTTCCGTCTCTGTCTATCTCTGTCTCTGTCTATCTCTGTCTCTGTCTCTTTCTCTGTCTCTATCTCACAGGTACACATAAATATAATGATACATAGTGTAAATTACCTAGGATAACCCAAAAAAAAATCCAGGCAAAATGCTATACTGTGCTTGTAGATCTAAGGCATAATAAGCATGACTGGCAAGTAATACAGTGGACCCTTGAAAATCGTCCCCCTTGAATATCGGCAAATTTGAAAATCGGCAGCTTTTTTCGGCAAAATATTGGCTTGATTTTCGTCCTTTGGCTTAAAAATATGCGGTCGTATGAAATGCGTCCAAGCGGCCTCCCTGCCACCGTGGGCACACAAACACCATTCAGCGTCAGTGTGCCATTGTTTACCAGCGAGTGACGATCACCTCACGCGTTCATGCGATACATTTCTTAATATTTCATTCGTTTTAGTACTTGCAACTGCTAAATAAGCCACCATGGGCCCAAAGAAAGTGAGAAACACGATTGAAGTTAAGAAAGAGATCATATAAAAATATGAAAGTGGAGTGCATGTGGTGGAGCTCTCCAGGATGTATGGGAAGGCCCATTCAACCATCACTTCCATCTTGTTGAAGAAAAAGGAAATCAAGGAAGCTGATGTTTCGAAAGGGGTGAATATGCTAATGAAGAAGAGATCACAAATAATCGAAGAAGTTGAGAAGTTGTTGCTTTTGTGGATCAGACAAAAAGAGTTAGCAGGAGAGAGTGTTACACAGTCAATAATTTGCGAAAAGGCAAGGCAGTTGCATGACGATCTCGTAAAGAAAAGTCCTGGAACGAGTGCTGATGTTGATGAATTCAAGGCCAGCAAAGGCTGGTTCGAAAATTTCAAGAAGCAAAGTGGCATACACAATTTTGTAGTCATGGAGAGGCTGCAAGTTCTGACAAATGTGCGGCTGAAAAATTTGTGCACGAATTCAAGGGGTACATAGAGGCTGAGCAATTCAAACCCCAACAAGTGTTCAGTTGTGCTGCAACAGGTCTCTTTTGGAAGAAAATGCCAAAGAGGACCTACATCACGAAGGAGGAAAATGCACTGTCAGGACACAAGCCTATGAAAGACAGGCTAACTCTCATGTTGTGTGGTAATGCTTGTGGGGATTTCAAAGTGAAGCTTTTACTGGTGTATCACTCTGAAAATCCCAGTGTGTTCAAGAAAAACAGTGTCGCCAAGGCTAATTTGTGTGTGATGTGGAAGGCTAACAGTAAGGCATGGGTCACGAGGGAAATTTTCCTTGATTGGTTCAATGAAGTGTTTGACCCCAGTGTGAAGAAATACCTCCTGAAAAATAAATTGGATCTCAAGTGCCTCCTGGTAATGGACAATGCTCCTTCTCATCCTCGAGACTTGGAAGAGCAAATGGTGAAGGATTTTAAGTTCATCAGAGTGAAGTTCTTGCCCCCTAATACCACTCCTCTCCTCCAGCCCATTGACCAGGAGATCAAGTCTATTATATCAAGGGATAACTGTATTGAAAAATTATCAGTATCAGTATTGGTATCAGTCTGAAACAGAGTTTTGTTATGAGTAAAACTATTGTTATTGTCCCTCCCTCCCTCCCTGGTAGGTGATACTGGCTGCCACATGTTTGTACAGGTATTGTACACAGCCACATTAATCTTCTTCGTACACTTGCATATCAACAAGGAACACCAAACAGATTTTAATGTTAGTCAATGTCTTCTCTTGACCTTTTTTTTTTTTTTTAGTTTGCTGTTTTTGAAGGTCGAGGAACAAAACTATTTGTCCCATATGCTCTTCACTTTCATTAATGCTAATTTGAGTAAAGTAATGATTTTCAGGAATGTAGCCACTATGCTACTCAGGGGTCTACTGTACCAGGGACTTGATATATCAGTAATTATAATATTTTTTTGTAGTGGCATCTAGTCCACATAAAACTTATTGACCTGTCAATAATTAGTGATCTTTTTTCAACAACACCGTTAGGTCTACATAAAACTTGTTGACCTGTCAATAATTGTTGATATTTTTCATCAGCAGCCTCATCGAAGGCATCAAGTCTACGTGCTCGATTTGAAACCTTAGCTGTAAGCCAAGAAGATGAAAGAAGGAAACAAGCAGAAGAAGAAAAGAAGAAGCGCTATGAAGGTGATGCAGCCATGATTCAGAAGGAGAAGATGAGAGTGATGCACCAACAAGAAGAAGAAGAAGAGAGACTCAGGAAACGCAATGAAGAAGAAGAGAGAGTACGAGAGAAGAGGAAAGAGCTTGTGCTGCAGCAGCAGAGAGAACTGGACATGGAAAGTCAACTCAAGGAACAGCCTTTTATTCCACCCAAGGAACAACCTCATGTCCCACCCAAGGAACAACTTGATGTCCAGCCCAAGGAACAACCTGATGCTCATCACAAGTATGTTGTCATCTCTCACTCACTCAAACTTAATCTATGTTAAATTACTACCTTTGGTAATCATTATTTTTTGTGTGTTCTAGTGTTCACCAGTTACAATAGTTACCTGTCAACTCTGCCACATTGGTAGCTTTACCTGTCAACCCTGCCACACTGGTAGCTTTACCTGTCAACCCTGCCACACTGGTAGCTTTGCCTGTCAACCATGCCACACTGGTAGCTTTTCCTAGTTACCTGTCAAGCCTGCCACACTGGTAGCTTTACCTTTCAACCCTGCCACACTGGTAGCTTTACCTAGTTACCTGTCAACCCTGCCACACTGGTAGCTTTACCTGTCAACCCTGCCACACTGGTAGCTTTACCTGTCAACCCTGCCACACTGGTAGCTTTTCCTAGTTACCTGTCAAGCCTGCCACACTGGTAGCTTTACCTGTCAACCCTGCCACACTGGTAGCTTTACCTGTCAACCCTGCCACACTGGTAGCTTTACCTGTCAACCCTGCCACACTGGTAGTTTTACCTAGTTACCTGTCAAGCCTACCACACTGGTAGCTTTACCTGTCAACCCTGCCACACTGGTAGCTTTACCTTTCAAGCCTGCAACACTGGTAGCTTTACCTTTCAAGCCTGCAACACTGGTAGCTTTACCTGCCAAGACTGCCACACTGGTAGCTTTACCTGTCAACCCTGCCACACTGGTAGTTTTACCTAGTTACCTGTCAAGCCTGCCACACTGGTAGCTTTACCTAGTTACCTGTTAAGCCTGCCACACTGGTAGCTTTACCTAGTTACCTGGCAAGCCTGCCACACTGGTAGCTTTACCTAGTTACCTGTCAAGCCTGCCACACTGGTAGCTTTACCTAGTTACCTGTCAAGCCTGCCACACTGGTAGCTTTACCTAGTTACCTGTCAAGCCTGCCACACTGGTAGCTTTACCTAGTTACCTGTCAAGCCTGCCACACTGGTAGCTTTACCTGTCAACCCTGCCACACTAGTAGATTTACCTAGATAGTTACCTGTCAACCCTGCCACACTGGTAGCTTTACCTAGATATCTTTACTTTTACAGCTACAAAAATAGAGGTAAAGCTCATGGTACCCCATCTTAGTAGTCAGTCTGCAATCAAATTTTTAAGCATCCAGTTGTAGCAGTTACTTCTTCCTCTGTCTGTCTATCTGTGTTGTAGCAGTTACTGCCTCGTCTGTCTGTGTTGTAGCAGTTACTTCCTCCTCTGTCTGTGTTGTAGCAATAACTGCCTCCTTTGTCTGTGTTGTAGCAGTAACTGCCTCCTCTGTCTGTGTTGTAGCAGTAACTGCCTCCTCTGTGTTGTATCAGTTACTGCCTCCTCTGTCTGTATTGTAGCAGTTACTTCCTCCTCTGTCTGTGTTGTAGCAGTTACTGCCTCCTCTGTCTGTGTTGTAGCAGTTATTGCCTCCTCTGTCTGTGTTGTAGCAGTTACTGCCTCCTCTGTGTTGTAGCAGTTACTGCCTCCTCTGTGTTGTAGCAGTTACTGCCTCCTCTGTCTGTGTTGTAGCAGTTACTGCCTCCTCTGTGTTGTAGCAGTTACTGCCTCCTCTGTCTGTGTTGTAGCAGTTACTCCTCCTCTGTCTGTGTTAACATAAGAACATAAGAAAGAAGGAACACTGCAGCAGGCCTACTGGCCCATGCGAGGCAGGTCCAAATCTCCAACGGCTTAAGCCAATGCCCCTACCCAGCCAGGTCAGGTTACATTCACTTAAGGAAGGAGCACTGCATCTGACCTAGTAGCACAAGCTAGTCAGGACCAATTCTCACCCAACCGCACCCACTCATATAATTGTCCAGCCGACCACCTGGTCAGGTCACTTCCACTTAAGGAATTAGTACAGGTCAGGTTACATTCACTTAAGGAAGGAGCACTGCATCTGACCTACTACAAGCTAGTCAGATCCAAACTCACACCCATCCACACCCACCTATGTATTTATCTAACCTATTTTTAAAACTACACAACGTCTTAGCATCTATGACGGTACTCGGGAGTTTGTTCCACTCATCCACAACTCTATTACCAAACCAGTGCTTTCCTATATCCTTCCTGAATCTGAACTTTTCCAACTTGAAACCATTGCTGCGAGTCCTGTCTTGGTTGGATATTTTCAGCACGCTATTTACATCCCTTTGTTTATTCCTGTTTTCCATTTGTACACCTCAATCATATCCCCCTAATTCTACGCCTTTCTAGAGAGTGCAGATTCAGGGCCCTCAGTCTATCCTCATAGGGAAGATTTCTGATACAAGGGATCAACTTTGTCATCCTCCTTTGTACGTTTTCCAGTGCATTTATATCCATTCTGTAATACGGTGACCAGAACTGTGCAGCATAATCTAAATGAGGCCTAACCAAAGATATATAGAGTTGAAGAACAACCTGAGGACTTCTATTATTTATACTTCTTGATATGAAGCCAAGGATTCTGTTAGCTTTATTGCGAACACTTATGCACTGTTGTCTAGGCTTCAGATTACTACTAACCAGAACTCCTAAATCCTTCTCGCAATTACAAGTAATAAGATCTGTATTATTCAGCTTATATTATTTTTTTTATTTTTTTTATTAACACATCGGCCGATTCCCACCAAGGCAGGGTGGCCCGAAAAAGAAAAACTTTCATCATCATTCACTCCATCACTGTCTTGCCAGAAGGGTGCTTTACACTACAGTTATAAAACTGCAACATTAACACCCTCCTTCAGAGTGCCGGCACTGTACTTCCCATCTCCAGAACTCAAGTCCGGCCTGCCGGTTTCCTGAATCCCTTCATAAATGTTACTTTGCTCACACTCCAACAGCACGTCAAGTATTAAAACCATATGCCCCATTCACTCCTATCAAA
>WNWK01041794.1:0-16279 GCA_009830355.1 Cherax destructor | reverse complement strand
GTGATTTAACCCCGTGAGGCAGTGTTAGTAGGGTGACTTAACCCCGTGAGGCAGTGTTAGTAGTGGTGATTTAACCCCGGAGGCAGTGTTAGTAGTGGTGATTAAAACCCCGTGAGGGTGTAGTAGTGGTGATTTAACCCCGTGAGGCAGGTTAGTAGTGGTGATTAAACCCCCGTGAGGAGTGTTAGTAGGGGGACTTAACCCCGTGAGGCAGTGTTAGTAGTGGTGATTTAACCCCGTGAGGCAGTGTTAGTAGTGGTGATTTAAACCCCGGAGGGTGTTAGTAGTGGTGATTTAACCCCCAGGCGTGTAGAGGGTGACTAACCATCACAAACACAGGAGTGGTGACTCACCATCACAAACACAAGAGGGGTGACTCACCATCAAAAACAAAAGGGGGGACTCACCATCACAAAAAAAGAGTGGTGACTCAACCATAAAACACAAGAGTGGTGACTAAACCAACAAACACAAGAGGGGGAACTCAACCATCACACACAGGAGTGGTGACTAAACCATCAAAAACACAAGAGTGGTGACTAACCATCACAAACACAAGAGGGGTACTCCCATCACAAACAAAAGAGTGGTGACTACCATCACAAACACAAGAGTGGTGACTCACCATCAAAAACAAAAGATGGTGACTAACCATCACAAACACAAGATGGTAATAAACCATCACAAACACAGGAGTGGTGACTAACCATCACAAACAAAAGAGGGTGACCAACCATCACACACAGGAGTGGTGACTCAACCATCACAAACACAAGAGGGTAATCACCATCACAAACACAAGAGTGGTACCAACCATCACAAACACAGAGTGGTGACCAACCATCACAAACACAGGAGGGGTGACTAACCATCACAAACACAAGAGTGGTAACTAACCATCACAAACACAAGAGTGGTGACTCACCATCACAAAACAAGAGGGGACTCCATCACAAACACAAGAGTGGTGACTCAACCATCAAAAACACAAGAGGGGTGACTAACCATCAAAACACAAGAGTGGTGACTCAACCACACAAACACAAGAGGGGACTAACCATCAAAAACACAAGATGGTGATAACCCATCAAAAAACACAAGAGGGACAACCATCACAAACACAAGAGTGGTGACTCAACCACAGGTTTTTACCCTCCCTGGAAAAATACTTCCGGGGCGCGCCCCCACGTCCCGATCTCAGAGCAGTCCCCCTCGAGGGTTAAGGCTTGCCCCAAAGGCCTTAGTGCTGGCCACATGCAGTCTAACGTACGAATAAAGCCCGACTGATCATAAACTGATTTGAGGAACTTGTACAGTTTTCTATTGAAGACAGCCAGAAATTTGTTGGCAATTTCCTTGTGCACAGCGTTCAAGAGTCGTGGACCCCTGACACTCAAAAGTTCTTCTTAGTGTACTCATTGTACCCATTTGTTTTAGGTAGTAGTACCGTCTGCCAAGTCTCTTGTTTCATACTGAATGATTTGTGATTTCGGTTTTCAGGTTTGGGATCAGTAGCTCTGGATTTTCCAGTTGTTAAAATGTACCTTTCTCGCCTATGTTCCAATGCTTGAGTGAATGTATAGAGGCAGTGAAAGTTCTCTGTGGAGGTCAGCAGTATCACCTGCCTTGAAGGAGCCCTTCACCCTGGCGAGGACAAGCGAATTAAAACGTATCAACACTGGCTCAGCATCTCTTGTCCTGCGTATGGTGAGTTTTCACACGGCGTGCGCGCGACAAACACACACACACACATGCGGGGCCAGGAGCTATGAATCGACCCCTGCAACCACAACTAGGTGAGTACACACACGGCTAGGGGAACTAGATACCTCGAAGGTGGTGGGCCCAGATAATATCCCTCCTTGTTGTCCTGAGGAGGAGAGGCACTGTGTGGCCACTAACAACAATCCTCAATAAATCTATCAGAACAGGGCAACTGCTCGAGGTGTGAAACACAGCAAATGTAGTCCTGATTTTTAAGAAAGGAGACAGACAGACTGCACTATATTACAGACCAGTGTCACTGACATATATAGTATGTAAAGTTATGGGAAGATTATCAGAAGAGTGGTGGAGCACTTAAAAAGGAATGGACCCATACATGACAACCAACACAGCTTCAGGTAAGGAAAATCCTGCGTCACAAACCTTTTGTAGTTCTATGACAAGGTAAGAGAGGTTAGACAGGAGAGAGAGGGATGGGTAGACTGCATCTTCTTGAACTGCAAGAAGGCTTTCGAAACACTACCACACAAAAGACTGGTGAAAAGCTATTGCAGTGAATGAGGGAATACCTGACAGGAAGGATACGACGAGTATTGGTGTGTGACAAGGTGTCAGAGTGGGTGCATGTGTCGAGTGGGGTTCCACAAATATCAGTCCTAGGTCCGGTGCTGTTTCTTGTATATGTGAATGACATGACGGAAGGGATAGATTTAGAGGTGTCCCTGTTCACTGATGATGTGAAGCTAATGAGGAAAATACAAGAGGACGAGGATCAGGTAAACCTACAAGGGGATCTGGACAGGCTGCAAGCCTGGTCCGACAAGTGGCTCCTGGAGTTTAACCTCAGCAGGTGTAAAGCTATGAAGCTTGGGAAGGACAAAGAAGACCCCGACGGATATAGCCTAAGAGGTCAGAGGCTGCAAAACTCACTCAAGGAAAAGGATCTTAGGGTGAGCATCATTCCGAGCACATCTCCTGAGGCGCACATCAACCAAATAACTGCTGCATCATATTTTCACCTGGCAAACCTGAGAATATCTTTTCGACATCTAAGTAAGTAGTCAATCACGACACTGTACACCGTGTACGTCAGACCCATACTGGAGTATGCAGCACCAGTATGGAACCCACTCCTCGTCAACCACGTCAATAAATCAGAGAAAGTGCAGAGGTTTGCAACAAGACTAGTCCCGGAGCTGAAGGGTTTGTCCTACGAGGAGAGGTTTAGGAAACTCAACCTGACAACACTGGAGGACAGGAGGGATAGGGAAAGATATGATAACGACATATAAAATACTGAGAGGAATTGACCGTGTGGACAGAGACAGAATGTTCCAGAGATGGGACACAGCAACAAGGGGACACAGTTGGAAGTTGAAGACTCAGATAAATCACAGGGATGTTAGGAAGTATTTCTTCAGTCACAGAGTTGTCAGGAAGTGGAATAGTTTGGGAAGCGATGTAGTGGAGGCAGGATCCATACATAGCTTTAAGAAGAGGTATGATAAAGCTCATGGAGCAGGGAGTGTGAGTACACACACACACAGGACCGTGCTGTTTCTGGTATTTGTGAACGCATGATGGAAGGAATAGACTCCGAAGTGTCGCTGTTTGCAGATGATGTGAAGTTGATGAGAAGAATTCAATGGACGAGGACCAGGCAGAACTACAGAGGGATCTGGACAGGCTGCAAGCCTGGTCCAGCAATTGGCTTCTGGAGTTCAACCCCACCAAGTGCAAAGTCATGAAGATTGGGGAAGGGCAAAGAAGACCGCAGACGGAGTACAGTCTAGGGAGCCATAGATTTCAAACCTCAATCAAGGAAAAAAGATCTTGGGGTGAGTATAACACCAGGCACATCTCCTGAGGCGCACATCAACCAAATAACTGCTGCAGCATATGGGCGCCTAGCAAACCTAAGAACAGCATTCCGACATCTTAATAAAGAATCGTTCATGACCTTGTACACTGTGTAGGTTAGGCCCATACTGGAGTATGCAGCACCAGTTTGGAACCCACACCTAGCCAAGCACGTGAAGAAGCTAAGGGGTATGTATGACGACACTGGAGGACAAGAGAGATAGGGAGGACGTGATAACGACATACAAAATATTGAGAGGAATTGACCGTGTGGACAGAGACAGAATGTTCCAGAGATGGGACACAGCAACAAGGGGACACAGTTGGAAGTTGAAGACTCAGATGAATCACAGGGATGTTAGGAAGTATTTCTTCAGTCACAAAGTGGTCGGTAAGTGGAATAGTTTAGGAAGCGATGTAGTGGAGGCAGGATCCATTCATAGCTTTAAGAAGAGGTATGAAAAAGCTGGAAATAAATGGTATAAAATACCGACACAATGGAAAATAAACACATAAGCAGTATAATGTGATCCTTTATTGACAAGTTTCCCACGCAGTGGCTTTATCTAGTCACAAACAGATCTGTCTTTGATTTCGATAAAGCCCACGTGTGGCGAAACGTTGTCAATAAGGATCACATTATACTGCTTATGTGTTATGAAAAGCTCATGGCGCAGAGAGAATGA
The DNA here is from genome assembly GCA_009830355.1 of Cherax destructor. Classification (NCBI taxonomy): domain Eukaryota; kingdom Metazoa; phylum Arthropoda; class Malacostraca; order Decapoda; family Parastacidae; genus Cherax; species Cherax destructor. The sequence goes on along the minus strand of WNWK01041794.1, from coordinate 12,008 downwards.
CCCAGTAGCGGCCAGTGAAGAGGCGGGGCTAGGAGCTATGACTCGACCCCTGTAACCACAACTAGGTGAGTACACACACACACACACATACATACACACACACATACATACACACACACATACACACACACATACACACACAAACAATTCTAGGCTCGTACGACCAAGAAAATCCTTTCAAAATTGGTTAGCTCAGTCCAGAGTGTCTCCCCTGATGTGTACTACCATGTCTCCCTGATGTGTACTACCTAGTGTCTTCCCCTGATGTGTACTACCATGTCTCCCCTGATGTGTACTACCATGTCTCCCTGATGTGTACTACCTAGTGTCTTCCCTGATGTGTACTACCTAGTGTCTTCCCCTGATGTGTACTACCATGTCTCCCCCTGATGTGTACTACCATGTCCCCCCTGATGTGTACTACCTAGTGTCTTCCCTGATGTGTACTACCATGTCTCCCCCTGATGTGTACTACCATGTCTCCCCTGATGTGTACTACCTAGTGTCTTCCCTGATGTGTACTACCATGTCTCCCCTGATGTGTACTACCATGTCTCCCCTGATGTGTACTACCATGTCTCACCCTGATGTGTACTACCATGTCTCCCCCTGATGTGTACTACCATGTCTCCCTGATGTGTACTACCATGTCTCCCCTGATGTGTACTACCATGTCTCCCTGATGTGTACTACCTAGTGTCTTCCTCTGATGTGTACTACCATGTCTCCCCTGATGTGTACTATCTAGTGTCTTCCCCTGATGTGTACTCCCAAGCGTCTCCCTGATGTGTACTACCAAGCGTCTCCCCTGATTTGTACTACCTAGTGTCTTCCCTGATGTGTACTACCAAGTGTCTTCCCTGATGTGTACTACCAAGTGTCTTCCCCTGATGTGTACTACCTAGTGTCTTCCCTGATGTGTACTCCCAAGCGTCTCCCCCTGATGTGTACTACCAAGCGTCTCCCCCTGATGTGTACTACCTAGTGTCTCCCTGATGTGTACTACCATGTCTCCCTGATGTGTACTACCTAGTGTCTTCCTCTGATGTGTACTACCATGTCTCCCTGATGTGTACTACCAAGCGTCTCCTCCTGATGTGTACTACCTAGTGTCTCCCCCTGATGTGTACTACCATGTCTCCCCCTGATGTGTACTACCTAGTGTCTTCCTCTGATGTGTACTACCAAGCGTCTCCCCCTGATGTGTACTACCTAGTGTCTTCCCCTGATGTGTACTCCCAAGCATCTCCCCCTGATGTGTACTACCAAGCGTCTCCCCCTGATGTGTACTACCTAGTGTCTTCCTCTGATGTGTACTACCAAGTGTCTTCCCCTGATGTGTACTACCAAGTGTCTTCCCCTGATGTGTACTACCAAGTGTCTTCCCCTGATGTGTACTACCTAGTGTTTTCCCCTGATGTGTACTACCTAGTGTCTTTCCCTGATGTGTACTACTTAGTGTCTCCCCCTGATATGTACTACCTAGTGTCTTTCCCTGATGTGTACTACTTAGTGTCTCCCCCTGATATGTGTGTTGTGGGGTTCTTTTCATAGATTTGGTAATATTAACAGACGATGAGCTTGGGTTTTGGTAGCGTTTAATGAGGCGTTGGATATATGGGAGCTGAGAGCCTATGCCTGTGTGTCTGTCCTGCACTGAGTCTGGGTGGTAACTGAACACTAGGCCGCCTGGCGCTGAGGCATTCAAAAGGCAGGCCTATCATTGGCTGATGCCAGATCACATGGGCAGAGGTTGGAAATCACGTGAACAGCCGTTAGAAGTACGAACCGTACAGCTCGGGCATGCTACGTATGGCGTCTCGACATACAACTATACAAACTAAGGGCAACAGGCAACAACTCTCAGCTGATTCTATACAATGTCAAAGTACACAACAGTTGAACATTATACTTCACATGGATATTATCGTGACGGAACAATCTACATTACTATATGATGCATCATGATACATAGGAATTAATTAAATGAGCTCATTCAAGAAAATCATGATAAAAGGGATAAAAAAAAATTTAATTTGTTCGATCGAACTGTCTTCATGTGATCTACGAATTCTGAGGAAATATAATTACAAGAAGATAGTGATTAACAGACAAGATAGATCTGGTGCACTCAAATCTATACTGTTAATTCTCAGAACTCGGAGAGAACGTGAACACAAAAAAAAAAATTTGAGTAATACTAAGTAGATATTATAACACACAGTTAAACGCTTACTACATATTTATCTATACAGGTTATTTACATTTAACCCCAACTCTGCTAGGGTGAGATTGATATAGGCTGTATAATTATCATCTCTGGGTGGATCAAACTCTGTTACAATAGGTAACTCAACCTCTGATTGAGGAGGATCTACACTGGTATCTACAAATGATACTTGAGGATTAATTAACACTTGTCGTGTACGTAGGGAATAACGACATTCAGGTATAACTTCATCCCAGGTTACACTATTGGGATTGATGGTAGCACATCAAGGACTTTCTTATTTCTTTCTTCTGCTAACCCATTGCTGGCAGGATGGTGTGGAACAATGGTAGATTTAATAATCTTATACAAGGCACATAGGTTTTCTAGAATCTCGTTACAAAATTCACCTCCATTATCTGTTATGAGGGACTTAGGAGTGGTATGTCTACAGATTATACGTTCCTTAAACGCTTTAGCTACTGTCCCGGCAGTCTTATCTGGGATAGGAACTAACTCACAAAATCTGGTAAAGTGATCGACCATCACACACAGATGTTTGTTTCCACTGAGGAATCATTGGAAGTTGGTCAACAGATCTAGTGCAACTCTTTCCCATGGCTCACTAGAAGTAGGAAAGATCTGGATTGGATTAGGACCTGTGACATACTCAGTAATATCGGTAGACATACGAGGCCAAAAGTATTTCAATCTGGCTTGTTTCACAGAACGATCCATACCAGGATGTGCAACATCTGGTACATCGTGAACTAGCTGCAAGGCTACTTTCACTAGTGACTGTGGAATTACTAATTGGTATACTCTTCTACTAGGATTACCCAACTCGGTAGTGCGATACAGTAATTCTTGGTTCATGACAAAGTCACTAATGGGTGCTGGTTGCTTCACAGAGAGAATAAGATCTTTCTGGAGCAGAATCGAACCACACCAGATCAAAAGGGGTCTTGTCTTTGAGTAGTCTTTACATCCTCAGTACTAAATGGAGGATCGGCAGTTACTACACTGACATGACGCGACAAAGCATCAGCAACTACATTGGATTTGCATAACTGTAAAATTGCGTTCAGCCTTAGTAAGGACTCGGCTAGCAAATGCAAATAATCTCTTAAACTGAGTTTTCTTTATTCACTAAGAACTGGGAACACTTTCCTACTGGAGGAATGAACGGCACGGTGGAGTGGAAGGACTCTCCCCGGGTAAAATAGATAGCTCAATAACACAAAGTATGAACAAAGGAGAATGGCTCTCACTATCTCTCACTGCAGGTAATAATTACTCGACACACGACACTTTACTCTGCAAAGGACTTACTGTCAACTGGAAAGAACACTATCTGGAACACGAGGGACAACAACTGGCACTCTAGTGAATACACTAGCAACAGAAACGGCTTTCTGCAATTGCTTTTGCATCAGCGAGAGATGCTATAACTCATTCAAGTAGTCTTTCTTCAACAAAGCTCCCCTGGAGAGGAACTACTACTTGAACTAGCAACATTGCAAGGATAGACTCAGTACTCAAGGCGGTCCGGGATACCTCCGGCACCCTAGGCATCTGAACGCTATCTTGCATGCAAGATATTGTAGGGACTGAATTCCAGACAGGAGTGACAGTAATACTAGTTTCTTGACCGCTCGGCTACGTTAATACATAATGCACAAAGCTATCAGGACTGAATTTGAACTTCACATTCCGCAGAACTGTTATAACTCTCTGATACAAGCTGTGAGAACAAACACATTGCTCAAGAGCTAGATACTGTCTTTCAGTCGGTAAGGAACTATCAGGATCACGAAGAAAACTATAGTATTGACTCTGTGGCTGGGTAGGTCTAGCATTCGGTAAATGACTATCATGAATTTCAGCAAGGGCATTTGGAACATTAGAGCACTGAATGCCGTCATTAGCTACACTACTGTAAGGTAAGTGAGACATACTTGCAATGAAAATTGCACAAAGACTAATTCAGGTAAAAAATGAGAATGGTAAAATATTCACAGTACACAATTAGTTAAAATGGGAATTAAGAAGTCAATGAATTAGATGCAGAAAAGGGGTTAAAACAACTAATGTACACTGCATAAGAAATGACAACTCACTCACTGATTTTTGACTGTAAAATTTAAGGAATTACTTTACAAATTGCAATAAAAGGCAATACTGACTACTGTAAGGATTAACTGCAAAGTGATCTCTCTCTACTGGAATTCAAACACAAGTACTAGATGAGAAATAATAAATCAATGCAAAGTGGAAATACAATAAAAATTGTATTCAACTGGAAAAGTACTAGAAAACAAATTTTCTTAAAAGAAAATGACACTAGAATTTAATATGCATTGCTGGCAGAAGAATTAACTATGATGCTGACAACTTGCATTGAATTATTAGCAATTTTCAGGATAACACTGAGTAAAATGGAATAAGGTGCACAAAACTGTATGCAAAAATAACAAGAACAAGTAATCACTACTGGAGAATAATTGTAAAGTGTAATCAATGTATGGTATTGCATAAACAATTTACTGCATCAATTAAAAATCAATGTTGCACTGGGCACAAGGAGAATGAACACTTTAACTCTTAGTTCACTTAAGAAAACTAATGAAAATGAGTATAATGAATATTACTTTACTTTACATATGAATATTAAGAGTGAATTTGTTCAAGGAATTTTGATAAGATCAACACAAAGACAATAATACACAAATTGAAATAAGGGTTGAAAAAAAACTTACAGTTTTGCAGGAGAATACACAACACAACAAGATTCAGTCAGTGAATGTGATAGTTTATGCAATAAGATCTTGCATGTAAAAATATATAGAGAGATAGTTCTTGCTGCTTCAGACAAAATATATATTCAATGAACAGGTTCTGCAAAAATTTAAAAAAAATGAGGCACAGGTTGACACAAAAATATAAACTGTCTGTTGAACTAAAACAGGTGAGATACTGGCACAAAAATAAATGGGACACACTGAATGGAACACAGGAAAATGAAATATGCAACTAGGAACACTGGGGCATAAACAATAAGGAACTATGCAGACACTGCATAAAAACACAAGGGAATGCACTGGGAAAAAAAAAATGAAGGGACAGGGACTTAATGCACACTGCAATAATAACGAATAAATCAAATACTGCACTGAAGGACAAGAAAATTTATACACAAGTACTTACTGCATGTGTACGAGTTTACACAAGGAACATAGATATAAAATGAGACACGGAATACATTGAATACTGAAAAAGTATTTGAAATAAATTTACACGAAACTGAAACACAAGTCTTTAAATGTCACTAAGAAAATTCACTGCTTAAATGTCTCACACACACGAATATCTATAATAGAATAGAGTCTAATGATGAATGAACGACGGGTATAGGTGGAGAGAATATATTCCTGGTCGTTGACTGCTGAGTCTTGTAGAAATGCGCTTTCCGAAGAACTCACACAGCAAGCTTTTACGTTGGCGCTCTGGGATGAAGGAAGACACTCTCGACTTGCTATGTGAGCCGAAACAATGCTGCTGGTACCCCAGATAGGGTAGAAAATACCACAAAGTATTGGCTGGTAGTGGAAGTGTGAGCAGGTGGTATCTTTGTTTACACTAGCGCGGGTGGTGAGTGGCGCGCGCGTGGATGACGTCAATTAGAAGCCAGAAGACTGGAGACACTGCTTCAGAAGAGTCTTGGATGGGTGACGTCACGGGTGAGGGAAGGTGAGTCGCTGGCGACGGTTGATATTGACGCTGGAGGCACTGAACACCGGCTCTTCCTCTTCTTGTTAAATCTGCACAGATTACACAAAATCTAGGCCCACAAGCTGTCACCATTTGTGTTGTGGGGTTCTTTTCATAGATTTGGTAATATTAACAGACGATGAGCTTGGGTTTTGGTAGCGTTTAATGAGGCGTTGGATATATGGGAGCTGAGAGCCTATGCCTGTGTGTCTGTCCTGCACTGAGTCTGGGTGGTAACTGAACACTAGGCCGCCTGGCGCTGAGGCATTCAAAAGGCAGGCCTATCATTGGCTGATGCCAGATCACATGGGCAGAGGTTGGAAATCACGTGAACAGCCGTTAGAAGTACGAACCGTACATATGTACTACCTAGTGTCTTTCCCTGATGTGTACTACTTAGTGTCTCCCCCTGATATGTACTACTTAGTGTCTTCCCCTGATGTGTACTACTTAGTGTCTCCCCCTTATGTGTACTACCTAGTGTTTTCCCCTGATGTGTACTACCTAGTGTCTTCCCTGATGTGTACTACCTAGTGTCTTCCCCTGATGTGTTTTACCTAGTGTTTTCCCCTGATGTGTACTACCTAGTGTCTCCCCCTGATGTGTACTACCTAGTGTCTCCCCCTGATGTGTACTACCTAGTGTCTTCCCTGATGTGTACTACCTAGTGTCTCCCCCTGATGTGTACTACCTAGTGTCTCCCCCTGATGTGTAGTACCTAGTGTCTCCCCATGATGTGTACTACCTAGTGTCTTCCCCTGATGTGTAGTACCTAGTGTCTCCCCATGATGTGTACTACCTAGTGTCTTCCCCTGATGTGTAGTACCTAGTGTCTTCCCCTGATGTGTACTACCTAGTGTCTCCCCATGATGTGTACTACCTAGTGTCTCCCCCTGATGTGTACTACCTAGTGTCTCCCCCTGATGTGTAGTACCTAGTGTCTCCCCATGATGTGTACTACCTAGTGTCTTCCCCTGATGTGTAGTACCTAGTGTCTCCCCATGATGTGTACTACCTAGTGTCTCCCCATGATGTGTACTACCTAGTGTCTTCCCCTGATGTGTACTACCTAGTGTCTTCCCCTGATGTGAACAAAGGCTGTGTTAGAAAGTAATTTTATTAAGGTACACATAAATACAGTCACATAAATGATCGTACATAGCAGCACATGTGTAGGTCACACTCACATAATGATCGTACATAGCAGCGCACGTGTAGGTCACACTCACATAATGATCGTACATAGCAGCACATGTGTAGGTCACACTCACATAATGATCGTACATAGCAGCACATGTGTAGGTCACACTCACATAAATGATCGTACATAGCAGCACATGTGTAGGTCACACTCACATAAATGGTCGTACATAGCAGCACATGTGTAGGTCACACTCACATAATGATCGTACATAGCAGCACATGTGTAGGTCACACTCACATAAATGGTCGTACATAGCAGCACATGTGTAGGTCACACTCACATAAATGATCGTACATAGCAGCACATGTGTAGGTCACACTCACATAATGGTCGTACATAGCAGCACATGTGTAGGTCACACATAATGATCGTACATAGCAGCACATGTGTAGGTCACACTCACATAATGATCGTACATAGCAGCACATGTGTAGGTCACACTCACATAATGATCGTACATAGCAGCACATGTGTAGGTCACACTCACATAATGATCGTACATAGCAGCACATGTGTAGGTCACACTCACATAATACAAAAAGTCAGACATGTGACTTATTTCCATTTTGGTCCTTGTTATTTATACCTTAAAAGTTAAAACAGCTAAGTAACTTATATTCCACCACACGCCCCTCCTACAACCCACGCCCCTCCTGCAACACACGCCCCTCCTACAACCCACGCCCCTCCTGCAACACACGCCCCTCCTACAACCCACGCCCCTCCTACAGCCTATCCAAGTGGAGCAGACTAAGGGGAGGTTGGTGACTGGGATAGACTAAGCAAAAACTACCAGACAAATTATGGTCATAAGAACGACCGTAAAAGGTTATATTGAGATGTAAGGAAGCAAGAGGAAGTGGAAGATGGGAGGGGAACACCAGGGATGGTAGGAACGGAACACCAGGGATGGTAGGAACGGAACACCAGGATGGTAGGAACGGAACACCAGGGATGGTAGGGAACGGAACACCAGGATGGTGGGAAAGGGAACGGAACACCAGGATGGTGGAAGGAACACCAGGATGGTAGGAACGGAACACCAGGGATGGTAGGAACGGAACACCAGGGATGGTGGGAAGGGAACACCAGGGGTGGTAGGAACGGAACACCAGGGATGGTAGGAACGAACACCAGGGATGGTAGGAAGAACCAGGAAAGGAACACCAGGGATGGTAGGAACGGAACACCAGGGATTGTAGGAAGGAACACAGGTGTGGTAGGAACGGAACACTAGGGATGGTAGGAACGGAACACCAGGGATGGTAGGAAGGAACAAGGGTGGTAGGAACGGAACACAGGATGGTAGGAACGGAACACCAGGGATGGTAGGAAGGAACACCAGGGAGGTGAACGGAACACCAGTGATGGTAGGAACGGAACACCAAGGATGATAGGAAGGGAACACCAGGGATGGTGGGAAGGAACACCAGGGATGGTAGGAAGGGAACACCAAGGACGATAGGAAGGGAACACCAGGATGGTAGGAACACCAGGGATGGTGGGAAGGGAACACCAGGGATGGTGGGAAGGGAACACCAGGGATGGTGGGAAGTGAACACCAGGGATGGTGGGAAGGAACACCAGGGATGGTGGGAAGGAAGGGCAGCAAACGACTAGAGGTAGAAAGGAGAGGGGAACACCTAGGAAGAGAGAGAGGAGAGAGAGGGAGGGAGGTAGGAGGGGGAAAGAGGTAGCAAGAAGGGGAAATCTCTTTGAAGATAGAGGGAAGGGAAAGGAGGTGGAAATGAGATGGGAAAAGATAGAAAATGGCGGAGGGAAACAAGAAACTCAGAACACAGAAGAGAAGGAAGGAAGAGACACACAGAACAGAGAAGAATGGAAGGGAGGTGTTAGGGAGGTGGACTTCTCAAGGGAGATTCCTTGACGCTGGTGAAGGGCTCTTGATCTAGGGATGGGCCAGGGGGTAGGATGGATTGTTGTGGAGGTGTCCTCTGTACCAATCTTCCTGCCAGTGGTTCAGAGTCTTCAAGACTACTGAGCTCTTCACCAACTCCTAGGCTGAGGGACTGTTACCTCGTCTCTTATTTACCTGGAGGGTATTCCGGGGATCAACGCCCCGCGGCCCGGTCCATGACCAGGCCTCCGGGGTGGATCAGGGCATGATCAATGAGGCTGTTACTGCTGGCCGCACGTAGTCCAACGTACGTACCACAGCCCGGCTGATCCGCCACTGACTTTAAAGTATCTGTCCAGCTTCCTTGAAGGCAACCAGGGTCATTGGTAATCCCTTATGGCTGGTGGGAGGCTGCTGAACAGTTTTGGGCCCTGACACTTATTGTGTTTTCCTTAGTGTATAATGGCACCCTATTTTCACTGGGGTATGTTGCATCGCCTGCCAAGTTTTTTTGCTTTCGTAGGGAGTGATTTCTGTGTGAGATTAGGGACCAGTCCCTCCAGGATCTTACAGGTAGATTATGATGTATCTCTGACAATTTGTCATATGGGTGACGTCATCACACTATGACAAAGGTGTCATCACACTATGACAAATGTGTCATCTCTCTGCCTGAGCTCCAGTGAGTACAAGTACTTTAAGCGTTCCCAGTAGTTAAGGTGTTTGATGGAACTTATACGTGCAGTAAAGGTTCTCTGTACATTCTCTAGCTCTGCAATTTCACCTGCCTTGAATGGGGATGTTTATTACAGCAGTATTCTAGCCTAGAGAGAACAAGTGATTTAAAAGGATCATCATTGGCTTGGCATCTCTTGTCTTGAATGTTCTCATTATCCATGCTATCAGTTTCCTCGCAGATGTGATAGTGGCATTGTTGTGGTCCTTGAAGGTAGATCCCGACATTACCACTCCCAGGTCCTTCACATTACTTTTTGCTCTATTGTGTGATTGGAGTTTGTAATATACTCAGTCCTAGCTATTATTTCCTCCCGTTTTCCATAACGGAGTAGTTGGAATTTGTCTTCATTGAACATCATATTGTTTCTTGCCCATTGGAAAACTTGGTTTATATCTTCTTGGAGATTTGCCGTGTCCTCAATGGATGACATTCTCATGGATCCTAGTATCGTCTGCAAAGGATGACACGGTGCTATGGTTAACATCTCTGTCTATGTCTGATATGAGGATGAGGAACAGGATAGGTGGGGTACTGTGCCTTGGGACAGAGTTTTCACTATGGCAGCTTCCGATTTAACTCTGTTTACCACTACTCTTCAAGACCAAGACTATATCATAGTGGTCCAGTAGTGGAGAGGCAGGAGCGACCTGCTCTGAATCCATGTTGCCCTGGGTTGTGCAATTGTTGGGAGTCCAAGTGGTTTGCAATCCTGCTTCTTAGAACTCTTCAAAGATTTTTATTATGTGGGACGTTAAAGCCATTGGTCTATAGTTCTTAGCTATTGCTTTTTGCCACCTTCATGGAGTCCTGCAGTCTTCCCATTAGGTCCTTGAATTTGTATTGATAAAGCCACTGAGGGCGAAAGTCTAAATAAAGATACCCAGATGTGCACATGTGTCTAATTCTTCTTAAGGTAGACTGTCATGTATATAAAAATGATAAACAATAACTTACTACAACACCAGTAAGTGGAACAGAAGATAAAAGAGATAAAAACGTTTTAACCCATCACATTCTGGTACAAAAAAACAGTCAGATAACCACTGTTTAAGACTGGTGAACAGTCATCCAATATATGTTGTGATGTTACTATATGAAGTTTGTATGTGATGTTATTATTAATGTGATGTATATGTGATGTTAAGTATGTTAATATGTGATGATTACATGTGATGTTAATATGTGATGATACTATGTGATCTTGATTTATGATGTTAATATGTGATATTGATAAAACAGCATTGTTACTATCAGTGAGACATTTTCCAAAATGTTGTCTTGACAGGCCAGGCAATATATATAGTATATAGTATCTGAGATTATGTATGAGTGTGGTGAAAGTGTTGAATGATGATGAAAGTATTTTCTTGGGGATTTTTTTTTCTTTTTTGGGTCACCCTGCCTCGGTGGTCACCCTGCCTCGGTGGTCACCCTGCCTTCGGTGGTCACCCTGCCTGCGTGGCACCCTGCCTCTGGCACTCCTGCCCGTGTTACTCCGCAACTCTGCACAACAACATTGTTACTGCAGCACCTGCAACAACAACATTGTTACTGCAGCAACTCTGCCACAACAACATTGTTACTGCAGCAACTCTGCCAACAACAACATTGTTACTCCAGCAACTCTGCCAACAACAACATTGTTACTGCAGCAACTCTGCCAACAACAACATTGTTACTGCAGCAACTCTGCCAACAACAACATTGTTACTGCAGCAATCCCAACAACATTATTACTGCAGCAACTCTGCCAACAAAGACTAAATCAACAACATTGTTACTGCAGCAACTCTGCCAACAACATTGTTACTGCAGCAACTCTGCCAACAACATTATTACTGCAGCAACTCTGCCAACAACAACAACATTGTTACTGCAGCAACTCTGCCAACAACAACAACATTGTTACTCCAGCAACTCTGCCAACAACAACATTGTTACTGCAGCAACTCTGCCAACAACAACATTGTTACTGCAGCAACTCTGCCAACAACAACATTGTTACTGCAGCAACTCTGCCAACAACAACATTGTTACTGCAGCAACTCTGCCAACAACAACATTGTTACTGCAGCAACTCCCAACAACAACATTGTTACGCAGCAACTCTGCCCAACAACATTGTTACGCAGCAACCCGCCAACAACAACAGCTCCCCCCCCACAAAATTTTTGCAGCACCGCCCAAAATGATGGAGCACCTGGGCCCAAAAATTTTAAAGGGGCCC
>WNWK01041793.1:0-15000 GCA_009830355.1 Cherax destructor | reverse complement strand
ATCAGTGTGATGAAAAGTGAAAAAAACCTTAGCATGAAACAGAAAAAAAAAAAATCCTGGGAAAAAAAAAAAAAACCCTTGTTCTTTCCTGTCTGAAAACAGGAAAAACGCTCCACACTCATTCACTCCAATCACACGACACCTTTAACACCCAAGATCTTCCCAAAGGAAAACCAACGCCATCCCCCTGACACCCCACTACCCCAAAACCCCCTCCCCTGTCTTGAGTCCGTATACACATCATTCATCAGACAAAAACACCTAACCAACAGGAAAATTAAACAAAAAAAGAAAATGGAAATAAGGGTGGAAAAACAAAAAAAAACACACTCCCCTCCTCCTTCTACAAATAACCTCTATTCCTTACAGCACACAACCCCCTCCGACCACTCCTCGCCCTCCTCACCAACCCCCTCCCTGCGTCGAACTCCCACCTACACCTTATATAAATCACGCAAACGTCATCATCCTATACTCCTGTACAAAGGACCTATCCACCTTTTCCCATATACTATCTGATTTCTACATTTAGTCCTATATATAGTACCAGCCACCGCCTTGATCCGTTCCCTGACCCTTATCCCTCAGTCGCCATGACACACATACAAAATCAACCATCAAATAATAAATACCAAGTCTCACCTGTGACGCTACACCCCCAATGTCTAGACACATAGCCCTCAAAAACAACAACACCCCCTCCCATATATCTTACCACACCGCTATCCACACTCTTATAGGATCCAGAAATTTGCAAAATAAACCGCATGCATACTAGTTTCTTCCAAACCACATCTGCTGCAGCACCCTCCTCACAAGACCATCCGGTACAGCAAAGCTTTCAGCCACGACCCCATGCAAAAACCTGTACATCAACTCTCTATCCCTTGATTGAACATGCAACCCTTTAAACCCCTTCCAAATCTTAACCCAATCATACACAGGATACGTCGCCTCCCCTCAACCACCATTCCCCCACCTCCCACCCTCTCCATCACGCCGCTTCAAAGTAGAGGGTTGCTGCATCACCACCAGACTTCCACCAAATCCCAGCACTGCCTCAAAAGTGCTCTTCCCCCCACCAACGCGGTGCCTCCCTCTACACCCACCCCACCCCAGTGCCATCTGGTCCTCCCCACCTCACCATGCATCTCTTAACATACAAACACATCAAGCTTCGTGCAACACATATGAGACCCAAACCCCTCAAATCCACTCTATTCCATATTATTCCCTTCCCTAACCAATGCTTCCCATAGCCCCATACATATTGAAACACGCTCCTATCCAACCGTTGCACATCCTCCTGCAGCAACGGATAAATTACCCCTACATGCCATAACCTACTGTATATCATGGAGTTGACTGCAATGACCCGCTGCTGTAGGGAAAGATCCCCTGCCTGCCATCCCCCCAGCCTATTTAATGCCAATTGAACCACCCTCCCCGAATTCACCCTCCTTGCTAATACTTCATCACACTGATACACTACACCACAGACCTTAATTTGGTCAGTTACAATCCACCCATACTCCTCACCCAACCCTCCGCCTTTCCACCTACCCACCTCCAATAACCTAGACTTCGCCCCGTTGATTCTCATGCCCGTAGCTGTACAAAACCTCTTAATGATGTCCGCTACCTGCGCAAAACCTTCCCTCGTACTCACCAACACAGTGGTGTCATCCACGTACCCTACGGCACATGGTCCTTCACCCCCCTCTCAGCCCTTGTCCGACCCTCCCCTCAATCAGCCTATAAAAGGGGTCCTGCATACAGGCAATGAGGATCTGGAACAGGGGACAACCCTGCCTCAGGCCTCTCGCCATACCCACCACCCTACCTAATCTCCCGTTAACCTGCACCCTAACCCCTGCCCCCTTATACAAAGACTCCACCCAATTAACCACCTCCTCACCAAACCCCTGCCACCTTAGAATCTCATACAAAGCCTCTCTCTCTACACTGTCATACGCCCCCTGCCAATCCAGTGCTAGTACCCCCCTTCCACAGTCTCCTTTATATATTCCTTTATTCGTTCATGCCCCCTTATCATGCTTCTCCCTGGTATACCACACTGTCCCTCTGCAATCACACTTAACATCACACGCTAATTCTATTCCCAATACCTTTGCAAAAAACTTATAATCGGCATTCATCAACACTATTGGTCTGTAATTACTCATACCCCTCGTCCCCTTTCCTTTGTTAACCAGTACCACTACCCCTACGCCATGCTCCCGTCCCATGGACCCCCTTTGCTTCATACAATTCATCAGCTCCACCAAGCAATCTCTCACAACGTCCCTGTACTCTCTATAAAAATCATTTACAATGCCATCCAAACCAGGCGCCTTTCCTTTACTCAAGCCATTCACTGCCTCATACACCTCACCCTCCGTAATCCGTCCCCCCATAAGTGCCCTGTCTTGCTCCCCCAAACTCCCCCTATCCCTCCCCTGATTGAGCTTAAAAACCCCGTGCACCTTGGTACACTACACATATGTCTCTCGAACCATTTATCTGCATACACCCCTATCGCTTCTGTAGATCGTAGCCTCTGACCTCTTGCATAACTTTCAAAGGGCTCTTCCACTTCCACACAATCCACCGTCATGGCATCCCTTCTAAACCTACATTTACCCAAAACATTCTTGGACGGCTTGTCTCCCCACAGGACATCTTCTAAGCCCGCTCTCAACCGCAAAGCGTTAAACCTTTCATTCTGTAGGTCCCTTAACCTAGTTTTCAGACTGGAAATCTCCATCGCTTTTTTCCCATTTCCCCTTTCATAACAATTATTTAATAATCCCTCTAGATAATTTTGCATCCCATACTTCCAACGCCTCTCCTCTCCTCCCAACCTCACAAAGTACTTCCGTATACCCACCTTGGCACTCTCCTCCCACCACTGCACTAAATCCACACCACTCCTCACACCTCCCCAAAGATCCGCCCACCACCTCACAAATTCTGCCTTCCTATCTTCACCCACCAATAAACCTGCATTCAATTTCCAATACCCCACGTACCTTTTAACCACGCCCTCCCATTGTACATCTGCAATAACTGCCCTGTGATCTGAGAACCCCAGATCCACTGTCTGTACTCGTCCCACCCCCACCCCTCCTGCCACATATAACCTATCCAACCGAGCCTCATATTCATTCCTCACATAGGTATATTGCACCAAATCCCCACCTCCCACCACGTCGCGAAGGTCTGCACTTCCTAACAGGTCCCTCAAAGCCCCCAAAACACAACCCGCCCCCTTAGGTATTACATCCTTATGACGGATCACGCAATTAAAATCCCCTCCTACTATTGCTACCTTTGCCAAACCCCCCTAAAGCTGACACCATATAATCATACACAAACTCCCGTTTCACCTGTTGTGATTGTTCCGCAGGCATACTTATCCCCACGAAACTTACCCGTACACCACTCCAATCACCCTCTACCCTCACCACTCTACCTCCTCCCACACTCCTCCCACCTGAGTAAGGTAAAAGGGCTCGACGCCTTTATAACTACAGCAATCCCTCCCTTTAGACAGCCCGACGACCCCGCAAAAACATTATACCCATTCAGCCGAAGTTCACTTCCACACCTATAGTTATGCTCTTGTATGAATCCCACTTGCACGCCAAGTCGTCTGAAAGTCCCCTCAACCCACTTCCTCTTGACCTCTGCCCGCAACCCATTGACATTAATCGTTATACACTGGAATATAAATGCACTGGTTTCCTTTTGGACCTCTGTGGAAGCGGCATCGCAGACCTCCCCCCCTTAACCCCCTCCCCTTTGCTACAGTTTTCGCCCCTTTTAGACTTTCCCTAGCTCCCATCTTTCCCTTTGACGAAACCGTCTCTGGTTGCGCCACTTCCACTAAAGGTTTCTTACACATTCGTTGTGCAGGTGTCAAGGTGTCCTCACTCTCAGAAACAGTGCCCGCTCTCTTACGGGTACCACTTACCATATCCATACTCTCACTACTTTCACACTGATGAACCTCTGCACTAATCACCGTACTCACTAAAATCGGGAAACCCGACCCACCACACTCTGGGGCTCTCACCTCTCCCTTCTCCACCCCTAAAATCCCTCCATCACCTTCACTTGGCACCTCCAACGTTTCACTCAGAAGTCCCTGCAAGACCTCCTCCAAAGGCACCTCCATGCCGTCTCCCAAAGCTGCTTCCTCTTCTGTCACCATCTCAGGCTGCACAACCTGGGACTCCTGTGGCAATGTGACACAGGGCTCATCTAAGCCCTCCACTATGTCACTCCACCGTCTCGTAGATCGCTCTTCCGGTTGAAAAGGTCGGTCCTTCCCCTGCTCACCACCATCATCCCTTACACGTGCTGCAACCCGTCCCATAGCTGTTTTTTGCCCTCCTCTTCTCATGCATTCGGCCGCTACGTGCTCGTAGCTCGTATGCGCCACATATACGACACGTACGCCTCTGCCCCATGTACATGACATACACCTGGGTATGAAACTCAGGCAATACAACGTATGATGGTATGGGATTGCGGAGCGTCATCTTCAGAGTAAAAGAGCCCTCTGGAAGGCCTTCCAGGGGCCCCTCGGACCACCTCCCTGCCATGGCCATATGTACGGCCCCATAAGCACTGAAGATTTTGCTGATGTCGACGTGGTCCGCCTGAAAAGGAACATTCTGTACCTTGACCCAGGTGTAAGTCCTTGACACGTCCTTAAGTCGGACTTGCAGCGAAGAGTTGACGGTGTAAATCTTGTCCTAGTGTTTATCGATCAATCGTTCGTACGCCGTTGCCGTGATGAGTTTTACAAAGACCCTGTTCACACCGTTTAATGCCACACCGTAGAGATCAGCAGTATCTATGTCATAGATGTCCTGTAATATCATGGGCAGAACAGTAGCCACTGTCGCCGGTTGCAAGGCTCCAACCACCATATCAACACACACAGTATTGGTCCGGCGTCTGCCTGCCGCCGCCATGTTGGAGAAAACGAAGTTGAACAAAGTCTCCACCAGGGGTCAGAGCTGAGCGCAGCACACCCATACGCTGCAAGAGCCGGGTGGCGAGTCACCCATATCATATTACAAAGACCACACCTCACAGTTGCGTAACATCGCCGACTCTGTGAAGAGGAACATATTCTGACACACTAGCCTCTATAGTACAAGTTAGTCCCTGAGCAGGAGTCAGCGTATACTTCTGACACACTAGCCTCTATAGTACAAGTTAGTCCCTGAGCAAAAGCTGGTATACTTTTGACACACTAGCCTCTGTGTAATAAGCTAGTCACTGCGTAGAAGTTTGCATCCGTCTGACATACCAGTCTGACAAACTAGTCCCTGAGCAGACGTCTGCTTGTGTTTCCACTGAACTGGGGAGTATTGGAGCAGAACTTGATTGACGGTTCTGCCTTGTAAGTCTGGTGTGCATGACACTGGTGGAGCAGTGTCATGAGTATAAGTCAGCGCCCTTCTGACATACTAGCTTGACAAACTAGTCTCTGAGCAGAGGTCTGCTGGTACTTCCGCCAGATTGGTATATGGTGAGTCTCTCTGAGTAGAAAATGGCTATATGCTGCATGTACGTGGAAAGTTTCAGAATATTGAAGATATGAAGGTAAGGGCGTATGTGTGAGAGGCAACGCTGTCCCCACCTGGACTCATCTTCCGTTAGTATTTCATCACCCTCGTCTGTGTTCATCGCTATGGTGGCGCCGTGATCTTGGTTGCCACGTACTCTACCCTTAAACAGTGTCTGGCCCACAGTTTGTGGTCCGTTTGTATAAAGCTTCGACAGTTGATGGTTAACAAGACTGTTCAAAACTTCCTAACGTGTTTCTCTTCGACTTCAGTTTCATCGAGATAGAGTTTTTGACTGAACATGTGTTATATGTTCATGGTGAATCTACTGTGTCAAGCTGTCTCTCGCCGACTTCAGTCTTCACTGATAAAGTGTTTTGACTGATCTAGTGTTATATGTTCTTTTGTCTCTACAGTACGTATCCAGAAGTAGTGGATTGTCTTAACGGACCTTGCGGAGGAGTGCTGAGCTGCGACGCTACAGATGGTGTTACGCAGCTGTCATCGCATCTTTGGTCGCTCCTCCACAAGCTCCGTGGACGATGCTTCCTTACTATTAAAGTTCTTGGTGCGACCTGTGGTCGTGAGGGGGAGGTGTTACGAGACTCACCCTTACCCGTCATTATATACTTGAGCATATTCCATTAGAATATGTCTCTTTATCATTATTATGAAAATAAGCGTTATATTGGCAAATTGTATGTCTCCTGTACATCTAGGAAGGATTTTATGTGACGTATGGTTAACTATCCATCCGCTCGTTAACAGGTCAGGAATTCCCGCCTTACCACGTCATCGTACCCAATGAGGGGGGCCACCGGCTACACCTCAGTCAGAGAGTATTCAGTAGTCAACGGGTCAGCAAGCAGTGATCTGTCTGTGGTCAGTCAGACGTCATCATCGAGTCAACAGTCAGTGATTAGTCAATGATCCGTCAGTGAGCATTCAGTCCTCAGTGAGACTTTCATGGAGGACGGTCCTTCTCACTTTTCCTGAGAAGCACCTTGGTTCCAGGATTTATTCTTCTGACCTTTGTGAGGTTCCTGTGTGAGCCTCTAGCACCTTGAGTGGTGTTTGTCTCAGTCGCGGCTCAAAGCAAGTGAGTGCGCTGTAGTAAGTGAGACGCTGATGTTCGTCTCTGTTGCGGCTCAGTGTAAGAGTGTGCGCTGTAGTTATGGAGACACGGGAGTTTGTCTCTAACGCCGCTCATAAAGAATCCGCGTGTGTTGCAGTTGTGGAGACTTTGGAATATGTCTCTAGTGGTGCTTGTAGTAAGAGTGTGTGTGTTGCTGTATTGCAGACGCTATAGTTTGTCTCTAGATTTAGTAGAAGCAAGTTTAAGCGACATAGTCTTAAAGAGGACTGCGTGAATGTCCTTGGAAACAGATTCATTGGAAAACTTCTTTAAGTGTGAAAACATTTCTATTCCATTTATTGCTCTGAAAAGTGGTTTCTAATTAAGAGTTGTGAATAGTCTACGTTCTAGATACATTACGGTGATAATGGATTAATAAACAAGTGTTATGCTTTCCGACTCAGTGGGAATGAGACAAGTAAAGTGTTATGTTAGGTGAATAGAACGTCTTGCGATTCTAGAGCCATTTAGTGTGATAGATGAGAAAGAAGATTGAATATTGCACACTTCATTAATAAGTGAACTTAGGTTAAACTTGTTTGTAAATACTGTTTCATGGTGACTCCATTTTAAATACTTTATACAAAGCCTTCTACGGATTATTAAGGAAGTTAATAAAAACCAGAAAGTAGTATTGTGATTATTTCATTCCTATTGATCCCTTTTCATTTCTTTTATAACTTGAGGTTAAGTTCTTGTTACATTGTTACTGGCCTGGGCGGAACAGGCCCTAGAAAGGCCAGAGTTTTGCTGCATGGTGGCAGGGGCAATGGAGAGAGGTCAGCATGTGGGGGACTTAATGAGTTGGTGGGAAATGTTGGCAAAGCCGTGTATTAGGAAGTATTATACAAAAATGGGCAGGGAAGAGAATTGGGGGAAATTCGGATTACAGAGGTACTTGGAGGGTCAACTGGAGGATTGTTACAAAAGGGGCGGGAATTCTAGGGTGGATGAGATGGGTATTCTGAAAGGTCGTCTGAGAGATTTGCAGAATGATTGATTTAATGTGACACACGTGAGAGGAGGGCTAGAGAAGGTCTTATGGGGCAACAGGCCATCGGCCTGTGTGCTCCGAAGTTTTAGGAAGTGGCAGAGGGACACAACTATGATGACATTGGAGGTGTGTCGGGAGTTGGGGGGGTTAGGGGAGGATAATTGCTCCGAACTACTGAAGGAATAAGTAACTATGTAGATCACTGGGTTAAAGAGTACTTGCAGGAGGAAGATGGGGGGTGAGGGACAGGGCAGTAATAGGGGAGGGGATTAGGTGAATTGTTGTTAAGAAAGACAGGACGGACATGGAGGGAGAGATTAGCGAGGAAGAGGTATGGGAGGTAGTGCAGGGTTTGAGCAAAGGGAAGGCTCCTGGATTAGATGGTCTCCCTAATGATTTTTATGTGCATAATTGGGAGCCCCTAAGGGATTGTTTAGTTAAAGTATTCAATTGCATGAAAAATGGGAGGGTATTGGGTAGTATGCAGAACACTGGGGTTGTGGGTTTGGTGAAGAAAAAAGAGGAATGTAGGACGATGAAGGATTATAGATTTATAACTTTAATGTGTGCGAATTATAAGATCTTTGCTAAGTTGCTAGGTAATAGGCTTAGGAAAGTGTTGGGAATGGTCTTACATAAGGGGCAATGTGGAATCCCAGGTAGAAGCATGGGCGTGGGTCATGGTTAAATTAGGGATTTTATTGAGAGTGGTGAAGGGGGGGGGGGTGTTGAGTATCGATTGGAGTGCTGCTTATGAGTGTGTTGAAAGGAGTATGATATCATGAGACAGCAGGGTTTTGGGGATGAATTAGTAGGTTGGGTAGAGACTCTGTATGGGGAAGCCAGGTTTAGGGTACAGGTAAATGGTAGAATGGGAAAGGAGGTGCCTATGGATAAGGGTTTAAGACAGGGATGCCCCTTGTCCCAGGTATTGTTTGCTTGCATGCAAGATCCCTTTTATCGTTTAGTTTCAGGAGGAATGGCTGAGGGGAAGGGGTGGGATAGTTGGATATGTAGATGATACTACGGTACTAGTGAGAGATGTAGAGGAGTTAGTGAATGTGGGGCGTATTGTAGATATTATTAGGAAGGCTACTGGGATGAAAGTAAACTATGCGAAATCTAAATTGATGGAGGTAGGTGGGTGGGTAGGGGAGAGGGTTGGGAAGGGGGTAGGCAACGGTGGAACAGGTGAAGATTTGTGGGGTGGTGTACTGGGCGGATCCGGTGGAGGCCCGGGCGGTTAATGCAGAGATGGTAGTGAGGGAGGCAATTAAGCGCATGGGTGGTTGGCAGCCTGGGGACATCACATTGCATCAGAGGATGGTGATCATCAACTCATTAGTGTTTAGTAAACTGTGGCATATGGCGGCGGTGTTCCCCATTAATTTTGAGGATGTGAGGGAATTGCAGGGAAGTGCTTATGTTATATATGGGGTTATGGGAGGGCGTGGTTAAGTAAGGAAGTGGTAATGACGAGGGTACGACAAGGAGGTTTGGGGCTCATTCCATTAGCAAGGCGTTTGCAGTGTGTTTATATTAAGCATCGATACCGCGAGTCTCCTGGGCAGGGGAGGGGTGCAGGGAGAGGTGTTGCATGGGGAAGCGATATACCCAGTGTATGATTGGATGGGTATATGGAAACTATTAAAAAAGTTGTGGCTTAAACCCAGAGTACGTGAATTTGTGAATAGGTTTCTAATGGGGATCGTTGCATCAAAGTCAATTTTGTTCCATATGGGGATAGGGGAGGGAGGGCTGTGTGATAGATGTGGGGAGGAGCATACAGCGTCATGCGGTATATTTTTGTCCTTTATTGAGAGTTGTGCGTGAATGGTTTTGGAAGGTGGTACGCAGGGTGGGGGGGGAGAGGGATTTCAACCTTGTGGGCCTTTGATGTGGGAGGGGAGGTGAGATGGGCGGTCTTGTACCTGGTGGCAGACTACTTGTATGTGTCATGGGGAATGAGGGGGTGTCGGGGAGTGTAGAGTCAAGGCTTTGGCTGCTGTGTTTTATAGGACAAAATGTAGAAATAGGGATCTTTATGGTCGGAGGTGGGATTCAGCTTTTTCTGTGGGTTATAGGGAGTTGGCGGTGGGTGTTTTACTAGAGCTGTGAGGGAGGGTTTAAAAGGACTGGCCGGCGACAGGGAGGGGGTATACATGGTGGGGAAAGGCATATGAATGAAGGGGAGGGGTAGGGGTGACAGTGGACTCAGCGGGCGTATGACACATGACTGAGGAATGTGCGATGTGTGTGGTATGACAGGAGACGGGGTGGGAGGGAATCCCTATGGAACATAGGTGTCAGGGGTGGGAGGAACCCCTATGGAGCATAGGTGTCAGGGGTAACCATAGTGGCTTTTCTTCATAACCTACTGGACTGGTGATGTATAGTTATAGGTGTAGCAAGTTCCCATTATGGTGTATTTGTATGTGGTTCTTATTTTGTTTCACTCACTTGGGTATGAACCATTTTCCATTATGATGTATGTAACTTTTAGGGTGTTTCCTGAGATGGGTTCATGTTTCAAAATTGTCTTACCTTTGCGAAGGCAGTTATGGTTAGGTTTTGTGTTGCAAACTGTCTACCTTTGTTAGTTTGTGTTTGTGTAAATATTAATTTGCTTATTGTGCAGGATGCTCTTTCCTTACATATTTTAAACTACATCCTTGGGAATGTTTTCATTCCTTTACCTGTGTTCTTGTCTTGTATAATAAAGTTTTCTGTTTTGGAGATGTGTGTATAAGTATTGTGGTATTACGTTTTTATATACTTGTGAATAGGTATGTTTTTGCTTACTGTGTAACTTAATTATCGATGTTAATGGTCAACAGTGTGTGCAGATTTGTAGGGGACGGCGCTGTTTGTAATTATTATTATATAGTTTCACTTGTTGTGTTTTATATTGTCTTATAATTTTGTAATGTACTAAAGTTTCTTCGGGTCGCCGTCTGTACAATACAGACGTGTAAGTGCTAAGCCCTCGGGTGAGGACTATTTTTGTATCTTTTGTCATATTGTCACTTATGTTCTTTAGTGTGCCTTTTTGTGATTTATGCCCTTCGGGGTTATGTACATCCGGTTTATCTTTTTCCTGTTCATGGATGTTAAGCATTGGGTGATATGTATTACTGGTTTTGTGTATTGTATGGTTTTGCTTTGTATGTTTTCTTAAGTAGGTAAAATGAGGACCTTTGGTTGTTGCATTGCCAAGCAAAGGTCACTTAGTGCTTGCAACATGACAGTTGTCCACTCTGTATGCTGTTTCTGTCTTTGTCATGTGTTTTGTATTTTGTTTTTTCAATAAAATATAAAAAAAAATAATTAGATAGCCACCCCTAAGCCTCCATTATTCCCAGTAAAGAAATTCTAGTGCAGCCACTGAATGATTTGCTCAATAAATTCTCCTGTTAGGGAAAAATAAAATGGTGTAAAAACAAATATGGGCAACACGGTCGGGTAGCCAATTCGCCGCTCAGGTGATGTTCACCCAGACATAACAAAGACTGCTCAACCTTACGTAACCTCCATTTTCTGGCCGCCGGGAAGCCATTTTAGTACTTACCCTCTCGCTTTGTTACCTGCATGCTGCCACGTGTGCCCTCAAGGGTGTCTGTGACTTCGTGTAAGATATCTGATGGCAGTGTCAGAAACCTGGGCTTCCCATACTTGTGTAGCTTTGTCAGTGATTTGAAAGTGATGGTGGATTGCTGTAATGTACTGTATTTTTTGCTACCATTTTGTTTCAACATTGGAAGACAAAGCTAGGGTAGGTAGACAGGTAGGAAGGTTATGCAGTCCAGGTAGATTGGGTGGGGAAGGACAGGCTATGTATATAGTAGGTGATGGAATCCAGGCTGGGATAGGTATATAGTAGGTGGCTGAATCCAAGCTGGGATAGGTATATAGTAGGTGGCGGAATCCAGGCTGGGATAGGTATAGATCCAGGATAAACAGGAAGGTCAAGACAAGTAGATTGGGCGAGGAAGGTCAGGACAGGTGTAGGGAGGATAGGTCAGGACAGATGTAGGGAGGATAGGTCAGGACAGGTGTAGGGAGGATAGGTCAGGATAGGTGTAGGGAGGATAGGTCAGGACAGGTGTAGGGAGGATAGGTCAGGACAGGTGTAGGGAGATAGGTCAGGACAGGTGTAGGGAGGATGGGGTCAGGACAGGTGTAGGGATGATAGGTCAGGACCCCTGGCTGTCTTCAAGCAGGCACTGGACAGGCACCTAAAGTCGGTACCTGACCAGCCAGGCTGTGGTTGGACTGCATGCGGCCAGCAGTAACAGCCTGTTGATTAGGCCCTGATCCACCATGAGGCCTGGTCACAGACCGGGCCGCAGGGGCGTTGACCCCGGAACTCTCTTCAGGTAAACTTCAGGTAAATAAACTAAGTAACTTACTTAACTTACTAACTACTTAATAACATACTAACTTGTTAACTTACTAAATTACTTACTAACACACCACGTTACTAACTTATTATCTTTCTTACTAACCATCTAATTTACTTTCTATGTAACTTAAATACTAATATTATGTTACTAACTTAATTACTTAATACCTTAATTGCTAGCTTAATTACTTATGTAAATTACTAATCACAGCAGGTAAAAGGTGACTAACACGAAGGTACCTACTTACTACTAGGTGAACAGAGGCAGTACGTATAGGGGACTAAAACCCAGGTACTTACTGCCATGTGAACAGTGAGACATGTGTAAGGTGACTTAACACTCTGGTGCCTACTTACTGCTGGGTGAACAGTGAGGGCTGGTGTAAGATGACTTATAATCTATGTACCTACTTACTGCTATGTGAACTGGGACGGCCGTGTAAGATGAATAGCACCCAGGTACCTACTTGATGTTAGGTGAACACCTACAGCAGGTGTAAAGTGACTAGCACGCAGGTACCCTGCTAGGCTTATAGAAACAGCAAGTGTAAGGTGATTAACACCCAGGAACTACTTACTGCTAGGTGAACAGGAAGAACAGGTTTAGTTTTACTGACACCCATGTACCTACTTATTGTTAGATGGACAGACATAGCACGACGAAGGTGACTAAGGGAGGCATTACCGATTTGGACCTCTTTTTTTCCTCGTCCGATTTCTTTAATTTTTAGTGTACATGAGGAAGTATTCACTCTCCTTATTGTCTGTGTTTCAGTATAGTTAGTTAGTTCAGTCTCTCAGGTAAGGACCCACTAGGGGCGAGGGGGAAGTGGGGACAGAAGAAGAATAGCCGGTAAGAGGAAGAGCTAAAGTAGAAGAGAAAGAGTCAGGACTAAACCCAACAGTCTAACTACTTTAATTCTGTGTTTCAGTATGATAGCCCAAAAAACAATTGACAAAAAAATATTTACTGAAAATTACATTTGGCAAGAAGCATGGCCTAAATGCCACTACAAAAGGTGGTTTTGGGACTTGCTGCTCATAAAACAACCCTAATTTGATATTCCTTCAAATGCAGCCCTGCAAATATCTTATCTTTATTCTACAAAAGATAAAGTTGCTAAGTTTTTGACATGTCGCAAAATATCTTCCCTTTAGTCCCACACAAATCCCAAAATATTTGTGATATTTCCATGCTGCATTTGACAAATTGTGGAACAATCATTAATTTATTATTTATGTTAAAATTATTTCATTAAATTCAATAATAAATAAGGGCTTCATGAAATAAGCCAATAACTTACTTCTGAGTTATTCACTGAAATCACTTTTGTTTCAGTGCTTTCCTTATGGAACTAGTGATCTAGTGCAGTTAGTCGCAGAAAAACTCCGTTTTCTCTTACCCAAGACCAGAGAATATGTTTTAGGTAGGAGCAGTAACTATTTTACATGGCGTGAACACTCGCCTTATTATAGCCTATTTTATTCATTGTAGAGTATATATCATGTTTCTACGTCATTTATATTGTTTTAATGTCCTATTAGATAAATTGTGATATATAACTCACCTGTAGAGTTGATATTAGCGTTATATTGAAGTATTTTCTTACAGTAAATTTGGAATTATGACATCGCTAAAATTTGATCAATAATTCATCAGCAAAGTGAAATGTCAATAACAAAATTTGTTTTAACAGTGTTGAACATAATAGATAATAATACAAATTATGGATTGTTATAATTTTTTAACAATTTTTAACGAATTTTTAAAAGCTTGCATAACAACTTTTCAGTTTTAAAACTATAAATACTTTTTTTTTATAAAATCTAAAATATTGGTGCCAATAACTTAATATTAATACTTAATTAAATGTAATTTTGAATATCCTTTGATAATATTAGAATTAATATCTACTTATTACTAGGTGAATAGTGGCACTAGGTGAAGGGGACTAACACCCAGGTACTTACTGCTTGGTGAACACTGAGGACAGGGTAACATGACTTATATTAAGTACCTACTTACTGCTACGTGAACAGGATGAGCAGAAAGTAGGTACCTATTTTCTGCTAGGTGGACACACAGCTCGTGGAAAATTACTAACACACAGGTACCTACACACTGCTAGGTGAACAGTGGCAGCGAATATGTGACTAACACCCATGTACCTACGTACTTCTAAGTGAACAGTGACAGTACGTGTAATTTGAATAACACCCAGGTACCTACTTACCTCTAGGTGAACAGTTAGAGCAGGTTTTATTTCATCAACACCCAGGTACCTACTTACTGCTAGGTGAATATTAACAGAAGGTTTAAGTTAGCCAACACCCAGGAACCTACTTACTGCTACGTGAAAAGTAACAGGAGTAGTAAGGTGACTAACACTAAGGTAACTTCTTCTTGTTGGATGAACAGCGACAGGCGATGTTATTAACCAACAGCTGCCACCTACTTATTGCTGGGTGAACAGTAGATCAGGTGTAAGGTGATTAACACCTAGGCACCTTCTTACTGCTAGGTGAATATCAGAGCAGGTATAAAGTGACTTAACACGAAGTCCTACTTACTACTAGGTGAACGAGGCAGTAGGTTAAAGGGGACTATACCCCGGTACCTACTTTCCATGTGAACAGTAGAGCATGTGTAAGGAGACTTAACACTTAGGTGTTTCTTCTGCTTGGTGAATAGTGAGGGCAGGTGAACGATGACTTAAATCAATGTACCACTACCTGCTGAGTGAAAGGACGCGATGTTAAAAGACTAGCACCCAGGTACCTACTTACTGATCAGTGAACAGTGACAGCAGGTGTAAGGTAACTAACTCCCATGTACCTATTGTGGAAAATTTTATTTTTCCCAAAGTTTAATTTATAAACTTTC
>WNWK01041792.1:0-16280 GCA_009830355.1 Cherax destructor | reverse complement strand
ACTCACCTATTTGTACTCACCTATTTGTGGTTGCAGGGTCGAGTCATAGCTCCTGGCCCCGCCTCTTCACTGATTGCTACTAGGTCCTCTCTCTCCTGCTCCATGAGCTTTATCAAACCTCGTATTAAAACTATGTATGGTTCCTGCCTCCACTACGTCACTTTCTAGGCTATTCCACTTCCTGACAACTCTATGACTGAAGAAATACTTCCTAACATCCCTTTGACTCATAGGAGTCTTCAACTTCCAATTGTGACCCCTTGTTTCTGTGTCCCTTCTCTGGAACATCTTGTCTCTGTCCACCTTATCTATTCCTCGCAGTATTTTATATGTCGTTATCATGTCTCCCCTAACCCTCCTGTCCTCTAGTGTGTGTGTGTGTGTGTGTGTGTGTGTGTGTGTGTGTGTGTGTGTGTGTGTGTGTGTGTGTGTTTGATAGTGTGTGTGTGTTTGATTGTGTGTGTGTTTGTATGTATGTGAATATATGTTTTTCTGATTTCGGGTTTCCAGGTCCTGATTATTTCTCATATTGAACCTGCAGTCCTCTTACTCACCGCCTCACACTCAATATGTACTTGTATTGCACAACATTTATTTAATTATAAAATTATAAATTATAAATATGTACTTGTGTTACACAACATTAATCTAATTATATTAATCTAATTAATCTATTATTTGCGATCACTGTCAGCCTCAGAGTTATCTCTGAGTTACCAGACCTTGCCACGTGGAGGCCAGTGGTTCGTCTTTAAGGTCCACCCCCTCGCCTTCCCCAGGTTCATGTGTCCAGGAATCCATCCGTGGGCCCCCGGATGTCTCCCCTTCCTCACTTCCCTAAGGTTAGCCTCGCCTCTCTGTGTTCTCGTATCTGCCTTCCAGCCTCAGCCTTCCCCAGGTTCATGTATCCAAGAATCCATCCGTCCGCCTCCGGATGTTTCCCCTTCCTCACTTCTCAAAGGTAAGTCTCACCAACCTGTATTCTTGCCTTTCCCAGGTTCATGTATCCAGGAATTCATTCGTCCGCCGCCGAATGTCTCCCCTTCCCCACTTACCCAAGGTCAGCCTCAACTGCATGTATTCCTGCCTTCCCAGGTTTATGTATCCAGAAATCCATCCGTTCGCTCCCGGATGTCTCCCCTTCCCCAAAGTCAGCCTCAACAACAACCTTCCCCAAGTTCATGTATCCAGGAATCCATCCGTTCGCTCCCGGATGTCTTCCCTTCCCCACTTACCTAAGGTCAGCGGTGCCTTCCCCGGATCAGTGTCTCCAGTAGTCCACTGTGTCACCTGAGTGGACTCCCTTCCCCACTTCCCTAGAGTCAGCAGTGCCTTCCCCGGATCAGTGTCTCCAGGAGTCCACTAGTGTCACCTCAGGTGGACTCCCATCCCCACTTCCTCAGAGTCAGCGGTTGCCACCCCCAGTGACCTTGCTGGGTGGAAACTTGGTCTTGTCTAGCTGGTCTACGGTAGAGACTGTCCAGGTGGGTGGAATTACTGGAGGTGACACACAGAAAACTGCGTCCAGTAATTACACCCACCAAGACAGCCACGACCGTACACCAGCTAGACCAGACCAAGCTGCCACACAGCTCCCCACCAAGGAGAGGCTAATTAAATAAAATTTTGGACTTCTATTTATATTGCATTAATTTTCAATAGTAGATACATTTTCTCAATTATGTAGTTGAGTAAGTGTTTTTGTTAATGTTTTAATGCAAGTAGATGAGTGTCCGTGTTTATTTATTTGTCTACTTCCGTGAAAACAACTGTACATGTTAATCAGGTTTATTTTTTGTTATTAATTGTTTGTATTTTGGTGACATGCAAAGATCCACAGGGGTAGACACACACATGTTTTCAACCTCATTTACGCATCTACACATTCACCAACACGTTCATTTCTCTGTATCACACATATGCGCACATAAATGTACATTAGTGGTAAAATATACCGACATGTATGTGTCTAAGACGGTAAGTGAAGTCTGGTATTTACTGAGAAGTCCTTTATTCCACCAAGACTTTATCAGACTATCAGGGATTGATGAAGTCTACCAGGACTTTATCTATCCATCAAATATTGTTAAAATCAACCAGGACTTTATCTATCCATCAGTGACTGATAATGTCCCTGGTAGACGAACCGTCGTCTCAATAAACGCCATAAACCGCATATTGTATTTCATTAAAATAGATATATACACCATTGTCCTCAACCTTCAATCATTTCTTAAATGTTAAGACAAAGAGTGTACATACGAACACATATCCCACTCCAGACTCCATGACACAAACTCACTCCAGACTCCATGACACAAACTCACTCCAGACTCCATGACACAAACTCACAACATTCTCAAAAACATCTAAACTCTCACAAACGGTGTAAAATTCTACTAAATAGTATTTCAGTTTATTTCAGTAATTTGAAAACCAACACTTCAGAGTTGATATATATTATTTTCATGCCTAATAGTTTTTGTTTTATGGTGTTTTTTTTTACTTTATAGTAGAGAGGAAAGAAGCGTTGGAGTGACATTTGAGAGAGAATTATTCAATTACTAAATAATTATTTCTAGTTAAACTTCATCTTTCACAAGATGATTCATAAAACATCTTTGTTTTATACTCATACGTCTCATATTTGTCACTTCTTCACATATTCTCATCTTTCTCAAAGAATATCTTCAGTATTTTGTTATCTAACATTTATTATTTAACACAGTAATTAATTTTTATAGTGGGCCTGAAGAAGATAAATTATGTAATATCACAGTCACTATGTGTGTGTACTCACCTAATTGTACTCACCTAATTGTGGTTGCAGGGGTCGAGACTCAGCTCCTGGCCCCGCCTCTTCGCTGTCTGCTACTGGGTCTCTGCTCTCCCTGCTCCATGAGCTTTATCATACCTTGTCTTAAAACTATGTATGGTTCCTGCCTCCACTATATCTTTCTCTAGTCCATTCCACTTCCTGACTACTCTGTGGCTGAAGAAATGTTTCCTGACATCCCTTTGACTCATCTGAGTCTTCAGCTTCCAGTTGTGTCCCCTTGTTTCTGTGTTCCCTCTCTGAAACAACCTGTCACTATCTACCTTGTCAATTCCCCGCAGTATTTTGTATGTCGTTATCATGTCTCCTCTGACCCTTCTTTCCTCCAGTGTTGTTAGTCCTATTTCCTCAACCTTTCTTCATAAGACAGACCCTGAGTTGGGAACTAACCTTGTCGCAAACCTTTGCACTTTCTCTAGTTTCCTTACGTGCTTGACCAGGTGTGGGTTCCAGACTGGTGCTGCATATTCTAGTATGGGCCTGACGTACACGGTATACAGTGTCTTGAACGATTCCTTGTTAAGGTAACGGAACGCTAATCTAAGGTTTGCCAGACGCCCATATGCTGCCGCAGTTATCTGGTTGATGTGTGCCTCCGGAGACGTGCTAGGCGTTATACTCACTCCAAGGTCTTTCTCCTTTTCCGAGGTTTGTAGCCTTTGTCCGCCTAGCTTGTACTCTGTCAGCGGTCTTCTTTGCCCTTCTCCGATCCTCATGACTTTGCATTTGGAGGATTGAATTCGAGAAGCCAACTGCTAGACCAGATGTCGAGCTTGACCAGGTCTGTTTGCAGCCCTGCCTGGTCCTCTTCTGATGTGATTCTCCCCATTATTTCACATCATCCGCGAATAGAGACACTTCTGAGTCTATCCCATCCGTCATGTCATTTACATAAACCAGGGAAAAACACTGGTCCTAGGACTGACCCTGCGGTACACCACTCGTCACAGGCGCCCACTGTGATACCTCACCACGCACCATGACCCGTTGTTGCCTCCTTTGAGGTATTCCCTGATCCATTCCAGTGCCCTTCCTGTTATACCTGCTTGTTCTTCCAACTTTTACTAATCTCATGTGAGGAACTGTGTCGAAGGCCTTCCTGCAGTCCAGGAAAATGCAATCAACCCACCTTCTCTCTCCTGCCTTACCTCTGTTACTTTATCATAGAACTCTAGGAGGTTTGTTACACAGGATTTGCCTTCCCGAATCCATGCTGTCTGGTGTTTATTATCCTGTTCCGCTCAAGGTGTTCCACCATTCTTTTCCTGATGATTTTCTCCAGGACTTTGCACACTATACATGTAAGTGACACCGGTCTATAGTTTAGTGCCTCTTTTCTGTCTCCTTTTTTAAAAATGGGGACTACATTGGCCTTCTTCCATACCTCAGGTAGCTGCCCAGTTTCAAGGGATGTGTTGAAAATTGTGGTAAGTGGCACACTCAGTACCTCAGCTCCTTCCCGAAGAACCCACGGGGAGATATTGTCCGGACCCATCGCCTTAGAGGTATCGAGGTCACTGAGTAACTGCTTCACTTCCTCCTCAGTTGTGTGTAAGCCCTCTAGCACTTGGTACATCCCTTGTTGGTGACGAACCATGTCCTGTCTACCCAGCTGCCTTCCTTCCTCCATTGTGAATACTTCCTTAAACCTCAAGTTGAGCTCCTCACATACCTCTTGATCATTACTTGTGAGTTCCCCATCTTCTCTCCTCAGCCTTATCACCTGGTCCTTGACTGTTGTCTTCCTTCTGATGTGACTGAACATCAGTTTCGGGTCGGACTTAACTTTCGATGCTATGTCGTTTTCGTACTGTTTCTGGGCCTCCCTCCGTACTTGTGCATACTCGTTTCTAGCTCTTCTACTAATCTCTTTGTTTACTTGGGTTCTTTGCCTTCTGTACCGTTTCCATTCTCTGATACTCTGATTCTTTGCCTCCCTGCACCTTTGGGTAAACCAGGGCTCTTTCTGGCCTTCCCATTTAAACATTTGCCTCTGGGTATAAACCGTTCCTCTGCCTCCTTGCACTTTGCTCCCTACGTATTCCATCATTTCATTTATTGTCAGTCCTTCCATTTCCCTTTCCACTGGATGTCCTGCAGGAAATTCCTCAAGCCCGTGTAGTTTCCTCTTTTAAAGTCTGGTTTGTCTCTATCGGTACTGTTTCCCTCTCCACCTGTAGCTCTACAATGTACTCAAAGCTAAGCACCATATGGTCACTGGCTCCCAGGGGGCTCTCGTGCGTTATGTCTTCAATATCTGAGCTGTTCAGGGTGAATACAAGGTCCAGTCTTGCTGGTTCATCTTCTCCCCTCTCTCTGGTCGTGTCCCTGACATGTTGGTGCATCAGGTTTTCCAGTACCACGTCCATCATCTTGGCTCTCCAAGTTTCTGGACCCCCACGTGGTTCATGATTCTCCCAGTCGATCTCCCTGTGGTTGAAATCTCCCATGACCAGTAGCTTCGCTCTGCTCATGTGTGCTTTTCTTGCCACCTCTGCCAGGGTGTCCACCATCGCTCTGTTGTTCTCATCGTATTCTTCTCCTGGCCTCCTGCAGTTCTGTGGTGGGTTATACATCACTGCAATGATTATCTTATGCTCCCCAGACTGGATGGTACCTATTATGAATTCCCGTTCTCCACCCCCCTCCACTCCTACCATTTCCTCGAATCTCCAACGGTGCCTTACAAGCAGTACAACCCCTCCACCCCCCCTGCTCCTCCTATCTTTCCTCAGGATCTGATATCCCTGTGGGAAGATTGCATCTGTTACTGTCTCATTTAGTTTAGTTTCTGTGACCGCTATGATGTCTGGGGATGCCTCATCTATTCTTTCATTCCACTCTTCATACTTATTCGTAATTCCATCCGCATTTGTGTACCAAACCTTCAACCTTGTTTCCAATACTGTGGCCCTGGGGAGATCTTGGTGGGATGGGGGTGTGGGCAGGGTGCCCGCAGGGGTTGGAGCATGGGTGGGGGTGATTGTATGGTTGGGGTATGGGCAGGTGGGGTGCAGCTTGAGGTGGGGGTGGGGGGTAACTGTGACGGTGGGTTTTCATTTGCTAGGGTGGGGACAAGGGGCCTGATATGTGGGTGTGGTGCTAGAGTGTATGGGTTTCGTGGGTTGTTTGTGATATGAGGCCCGCTGAGGGTATTTCCAGTGTGTGTGTTTGTCCTGCTTGGGCTTGGTGTCCTCCGTATCTCGCTGTCTCCCCTCCCCCCTCTCTCCTCCTTCTTAACCTCTCCCTCCGGGCCTCCCTTTCTTCCTGTGTTCTGTCTCGATCTAGATATACATTCCGGTACCCTG
The DNA here is from genome assembly GCA_009830355.1 of Cherax destructor. Classification (NCBI taxonomy): domain Eukaryota; kingdom Metazoa; phylum Arthropoda; class Malacostraca; order Decapoda; family Parastacidae; genus Cherax; species Cherax destructor. Next base: position 10,136 of record WNWK01041792.1, on the reverse strand, counting down.
GTTCGTCCTCAGCCGAGCTTTCTCTTGCAGGATCATGGTGCGTGCTGATTCTGCCTTGAATATTACCTTGGGGTCGATTTCTTCCTTTGTGTACCACCCGATTCTCCGAAAATTTGTCACTTGAGATGAGTCTCCCCTATTGCTAGCATGATACCATCGATCTGTTCTGTCTCCTCCTGTTTCCTTCTGTCGTGGGTGTCTCCTTCGACTTCCTTCAGGCCATAGATGAACATCGACTTCTCCCTTTCCTCCTCCCACTGTGTCTCCCATTGCCTTGTCACAGGTGCATTATCCTCTCCCGGTGCTGTCATGACTGTATTCCCCGTGTTCCTTTGTGTGTCCGGTCTGCTCTTACGTCCCTGTCCGCTGCAGTGTGTTGTGGGGGTCTCCATGTTTAGCGTGTCTGCTGTTTTGTCTACCCTCTCATATGTTGTTTCTGTGCTCCCATTCGTTGGTCCTGTGGTGCTCTTCGTGATCCTGGCTGCTTCTTCTATATCCCTCTCGTGTGTTGTTATCCTGCTCGTCTTGCTTCGGGCCCCATGTGTGCCTGCCAGTGCCTGTGCGTACCCGAGTTCTCCTCCTTTCTCCTCATTCCCTTTGGCTGTGCCTGGTGCACAAGCCCCAAGCGTTGTTTCCTGCCAGGTACTGTTGTCTCTATCATAGATGAACATCGACTTCTTCCTTTCCTCCTCCCACTGTGTCTCCCATTGCCTTGTCAAAGGTGCATTATCCTCTCCCGGTGCTGTCATGAATGTAATCCCTGTGTTCCTTTGTGTGTCCGGTCTGCTCTTACGTCCCTGTCCGCTGCAGTGTGTTGTTGGGGTCTCCATGTTTAGCATGTCTGCTGTTTTGTCTACCCTCTCATATGTTGTTTCTGCGCTCCCATTTGTTGTTCCTGTGGTGCTCTTCGTGACCCTGGCTGCTTCTTCTATATCCCTCTCGTGTGTTGTTATCCTGCTCGTCTTGCTTCGGGCCCCATGTGTGCCTGCCAGTGCCTGTGCGTACCCGAGTTCTCCTCCTTTCTCCTCATTCCCTTTGGCTGTGCCTGGTGCACAAGCCCCAAGCGTTGTTTCCTGCCAGGTACTGTTGTCTCTATTCTGTGTCAGTCCCTGCAGCTTCTCTTCTAGGGTCTGGATCCTGGCTTCCGCTTTCTTGGCTTGCATTACCCATTTTCTACTCTCCTCAGCTATCCTCTTCTCCATACCCTCGCTGATCACCAATAGCTTCCTCTCCCATTCCTTTTCCCTTTCATCGAGCTCCTCGGTGATCACCAATATCTTCCTCTCCTCCTTCTCCCTCCTAGAAATTTCCTCCTCCACTGTTGCCTTCCCTGATCGGCCATCTTCTTCCTTGTAGACACCCCCTGAGCCACCCATCTTCCCACTGAGTCCTTTGTGGCTGTATTGAGGTGTCAGGAGAAAGGAGAAGAGGGGTAAGGAAGGGGTTGAGGGAGAAACGGATAGGATAGGGATGGGGGTGGGGGGGAGAGAGCTAGCGTAGAGGAAATGTAGAAGAGGGTGGATAGAGGGAGAGAGAAAGAGGGCAGGAGGGAAAGGGAGAGAGAGAGGGAGGTAGAGAGGTAGGAAGATAGATAGGTAGAGGGAGAGAGAGGTAGGTAGAGAGATGGAGGAAGATAGATATAGAGGGAGAGGGAGGAAGAGGGGGTGGGAGAAGAGAGGGAGGGAGAGGGGAGGGAGGGATATGGAGGGGGAGATGGGGGAAGAGGGAGGTATAGAGAGGGGGTTTGTGTGTGTGGGAGAAGGGGAGGGATATAGGGGGAGAGGGGGGTATAGAGAGGGAGAGGGGGGTGTGCGTTTGAGGGAGAAGGGAGGGAGAGAGTGGGGGGGATATAGGTTTTCAGGAAGTTTGACTACTCTCCTAAATATTAAGCTAGAATATTGCTAGTACTAGAGAGGACAGCTAGAATATTGCTAAAAACTAGAGAGGTAGGGAGAGGGAGAGGGGTAGGGGGAGGTCGGGAGAGGTAGGGGGAGGGAGGGGAGGGATCGGGAGGGGAGTGGGGGAGAGTAGGGGAGATAGGTATCAAGTTTGGGCTACTCTCCTAATAATAAACTAGGATTTTGCTAGTACTAGTTGGATACTCTCCTAATATTAATCTAGGATTTTGCTAGTACTAGTTCTATAACTGGATAGTGATACCAAAGGGTATAGAGGGTATAGAGAGTGTGTGCGTGTGTGTGAGCGTATGTGTGTGTGTGTGTGTGTGTGTGTGTGTGTGTGCGTGAGCGTGGGAGGATTATAGGGTTTGTAGTGAAATGGGTAGTGGTCTACTGGTCAATGCTAGGCCTAACTGAGTGTATGTGTGTACGTGTGTGTGTGCGCGCCTGTCCTCACTGTGTGTGCGTGTGTATGTTTACCTCTGGCTCACCGCGCCTGCACTCACCCACGTATTTGAATTTTTTTTCTACCTTACTTAGCTACAATAACTAAAACGAATACTACTTCCTATATAACTGATAAAAATATAATTGCTAATACAAGAACAGCTGTATGGTCTACTACACCCTGACTATTTCAAGCGTGTACGTGTGTGTGTGCGTCTTGGCACCTTTTACTCAGTGTTTATCTATTGTAAATCTAATTTTGTAATCTTACTAAGCCCTGCTACTAAAAGTTGCTACTTATAAACTGGTAATAATATTGTTGCTACTACACGAACAATTGTATGGTACTATGTCTATATCCTGACTACTTCAAGTGTATGTGTGTGTGGCGTGCGTACACGTGTGTACATTTGGTTGGTAGCCCTGCGCCCTGACTTGTCTTCCGAACTATGAACTATACTATGAATTCAGCTCCTACGAGCAGGGATTTGTCCCACAGCTTCAGCAACTCAGGGCCAGAAACCTACAAACCTGCAAACCACAACTAGGAATTTGTGTGTGTGTGTGTGTGTACTCACCTAGTTGTGGTTGCAGGGGTCGATTCACAGCTCCTGTACTCACCTAATTGTGTGTGTGTGTGCGCAAGGATGCGTGATAGTGTATGCGTACTATATGGTGCATGTGTACCTGCCCTGCCCTGCGCCCTGACTTGTCTTCCGAACTATGAACTATACTATGAATTCAGCTCCTACGAGCAGGGATTTGTCCCACAGCTTCAGCAACTCAGGGCCAGAAACCTACAAACCTGCAAACCACAACTAGGAATTTGTGTGTGTGTGTGTGTGTGTACTCACCTAGTTGTGGTTGCAGGGGTCGATTCACAGCTCCTGTACTCACCTAATTGTGTGTGTGTGTGCGCAAGGATGCGTGATAGTGTATGCGTACTATATGGTGCATGTGTACCTTCTTACTTCATTAACTTTCCTGTAGAGTTAGTATGTACCTGGGTGTCTGTGTTACTATCCCACTGCTTCCTGTAGAGTTACTATGTACCTGGGTGTCTGTGTTACTATCCCACTGCTTCCTGTAGAGTCAGTATGTACCTGGGTGTCTGTGTTACTATCCCACTGCTTCCTGTAGAGTTAGTATGTACCTGGGTGTCTGTGTTACTATCCCACTGCTTCCTGTAGAGTTAGTATGTACCTGGGTGTCTGTGTTACTATCCCACTGCTTCCTCTTGCTACCTACAACTATATATTTATTAAAATTCTCCTTAATCCCCACTAATAAATTGATCTTTTGTTTTTGTTTTTAGTGGGAAACATTGTATTATAACACGTCCACCTGATACTGATAATGACCAAGAAACTTGGTTCCTATACAACAATAGCCACTATTATTGCACATTTGTTTACTTGGTAAATAAATATTTATTAGCTCTTCGAAATTACTTATTTTAATAGTAATTATCTCTGAGGCTGCGTCGTTATATTACCATAATTTTTGTTAAACATAATAACTGTTGTGCTGACAACTTTCTCCTGGAGGTCAGGTCACCTGGAGGTCAGGTCACTCCTCAAATGCTCTGATTATAATGAAATATTTACTGCAGTTATTTTTGCAATTCTTCCGGAACTTAAGTCAAGAGTTTAGTTATGAACTGTAAGAAGGATCTTGATGCAGCCTTGATGCTCATTAATAAAATTATGCCTATCAAGGTGAGTTGAAATCGTATCCCAGAGTATTTGTTATAATAATTTGCATTACTCTGAAGTCGATTCAGAGCATATTTTGTATTTAATAATAAAAAAGAAAAATTAACAGGAACAACTATACGAGCTAGAACTGTCCCGCGGAGACTTGACCTGGTGACCTGACTCACTTTGACGGTCGATGACCTAACCTGACCACCATGCTGGCTCTCGCTGGTGATTTAACTTTTGTTGTTGTAAGAAATATTTCATGTTTGATCAAGTACAATCATGTTTCAGAAATTAATCCTAATGATGGTGATTGATTTGTCACCGAAACATTGATTGGACCTCAATATATGTCCAAGAAACTCCAGTTTATATGTGGTGGAGTTTGAATTAAAAAAAAAAACGGATATTTGTGCCGAATAACTATAGCAAAAAAACTGTTATGCCAAAAAAAAAAATTATCTGCTAAAATCAACCTCAACATAACGAGAAAATGGATATAATTGAATATTAATTAACATTAAATTTATTCTGATATATATGTTTAGGAAAATGAAGCAAAAATATATTAGCATGTTACCTGTCCATATTACCAGGAACACTAACACAACAATGTTACCTGTCCAGATTACCAGGAACACTAACACAACAATGTTACCTGTCCAGATTACCAGGAACACTAACACAACAATGTTACCTGTCCAGATTACCAGGAACACTAACACAACAATGTTACCTGTCCAGATTACCAGGAACACTAACACAAAAATGAAAGAAAAGAAGATTGCCAGTATTGTCTGAATATGTATGGACCAGCCTCTGTTTACCAGAGTATGTATGGACCAGCCTCTGTTTACCAGAGTATGTATGGACCAGCCTCTGTTTACCAGAGTATGTATGAACCAGTCTCTGTTTACCAGAGTATGTATGAACCAGTCTGCTGACACATCCCTCCCAAATATCTGAACACATTCACCTCCTCCATACTCTCTCCCTCCCAATCTGATATCCAATCTTCTGCTATCTAATTTTTTGTTATCCTCATCACCTTACTCTTTCCTATGTTTACCAGAGTATGTATGGACCGGCCTCTGTTTACCAGAGTATGTATGGACCAGCCTCTGTTTACCAGAGTATGTATGGTACCAGTCCTCTGTTTACCAGAGTATGTATGACCAGCCTTGTTTACCAGATTATGTATGGACCAGCCTCTGTTTACCAGAGTATGTATGGACCAGCCTCTGTTTACCAGAGTATGTATGGACCAGCCTCTGTTTACCAGAGTATGTATGGACCAGCCTTGTTTACCAGAGAGTATGTATGAAACCAGCCTCTGTTTACCAGAGTATGTATGGACCAGCCTCTGTTTACCAGAGTATGTATGGACCAGCCTCTGTTTACCAGAGTATGTATGGACCAGCCTCTGTTTACCAGAGTATGTATGGACCAGCCTCTGTTTACCAGAGTATGTATGGACCAGCCTTTGTTTACCAGAGTATGTATGGACCAGCCTCTGTTTACCAGAGTATGTATGGACCAGCCTCTGTTTACCAGAGTATGTATGGACCAGCCTCTGTTTACCAGAGTATGTATGGACCAGCCTCTGTTTACCAGAGTATGTATGGACCAGCCTCTGTTTACCAGAGTATGTATGGACCAGCCTCTGTTTACCAGAGTATGTATGGACCAGCCTCTGTTTACCAGAGTATGTATGGACCAGCCTCTGTTTACCAGAGTATGTATGGACCAGCCTCTGTTTACCAGAGTATGTATGGACCAGCCTCTGTTTACCAGAGTATGTATGGACCAGCCTCTGTTTACCAGAGTATGTATGGACCAGCCTCTGTTTACCAGAGTATGTATGGACCAGCCTCTGTTTACCAGAGTATGCATGAACCAGCTTCTGTTTACCAAAGTATGCATGAACCAGCCTCTGTTTACCAGAGTATCTATGAACCAGTCTCTGTTTACCATAGTATGTATGGACCAGCCTTTGTTTACCAAAGTATGGATCAGAGGAAAATAAAAGAAAAGAAAGCTGGAATAATAAGGAAGGGAAGAAGTGGAGAAACAAGGAGACACGAGGCGGCTCTTACAAAGGAACATAACATATACCGATAAATGGTAACAAGGAAATAACAAGCAAGGAAATATACAGTGAAGAAAGCAGCAAACGAAAAACATACACTGGGGAAGGCAGCAAACCAGAAGAAAATAAGCACCTCGGACACGCAAATAAAGAAGGAAACCGAAAGAGAAACTAAGGAATGAAAAGAATATACCCGAAAAATGTAACAAAGCAAGAACAAGCAATGAAGCCCAGGACAAACTTCCTTGAAGAAGAGCTATAAGAAAAACAACGAATACCAGTCGTCATTGATGTTTCAATAAATAAATAAATAAATTAAAATAAAAAAATATATATATAAAAATAAAAAAAATAAAAAAATAAATAAATTGCATATATATATATATATATATATATATATATATATATATATATATATATATATATATATATATATATATATATATATATATATATATATATATATATATATATATATATATATATATATATATATATATATATATATATATATATTATTTATCACCATTCTTTGATAACTTGCTGAAATATGTTGTGCAATTCATCACACTCTGGGTTAATAAAATGTTTCAATATACCAAGAAAGAAAGTTTGAGGGGGACGTTGAGAACTGTGAACTCCAAACACAACATTTCCTCAAGAGAGGAACTTTACTTTTCAAGAGTGACCAACCCAATTGAACACAAGTGTTCAATATCAGTATATACAGAAAGGTATAATTATAGGGAGGGCACACAAAAATCTGCGCCCTATGATTACAATTTCCTGGACTCGCTGGAAACGTAGAGCAGCCAGACAAGAAGTACTCGTCTAGCCAGACAAGAAGTACTCGTCTAGCCAGACAAGAAGTACTCGTCTAGCAAGACAAGAAGTACTCGTCTAGCAAGACAAGAAGTACTCGTCTAGCAAGACAAGAAGTACTCATCTAGCCAGACTAACATGGAGAGCCCACCCATTGTAAATTTGATTCTGCTATTTATGTTTCATATTTATTTCTTAATGTGGGATTTTCTACATAATACTATGTATATTTATAGATACTATATATATCTATTGTCACTGTGTGTACCAGTGTGTTAGTGTGTATGTCTGGTGTTACTTTTATAGTGTTATGGCCATTAATATCTTTCTTCTCTTACTCAACATTAATAATATTAGTAACACTGCCTCCATCTACGCCCTGTCATATGCCTTTTTATATCTATAAATACAAGACACTGATACTTTTCTTTATACAACTTTCACTACGAACTTCTGTTTAAAAGAGGAAACTTTATTCGACGTTTCGGTTTGTTTTTAATCTTTCTCAAGTAGAGGGACCTGGGAGTGGTAATGTATGAGGATCTCAATTTCAAGGATCACGACTGTCATGATCACAACTGCAAAGAAAATGATGGGATGGATAATGAGAACTTACAAAACATGAGATGCCAAGCCAATGATGATCCTTTTCAAATCACTTGTTCTCTCTAGGCTGGAATACATCTCCGTTCAAAGCAGGTGAAATTGAAGATCTAGAGAATGTACAGAGAACCTTTACTGCATATATAAGTTCCATCAAACACCTCAACAACTGGGAACGCTTGGAAGCACTTTACTTGTACTCACTGGAACGCAGGCGAGAGAGATATATCATAATCTACACTTGGAAAATCCTAGAATCTGCACACAGAAATCACTCCCTACGAAAGTAAAAGACTGGAAAGGCGGTGCAAAATTTCCCCAATGAAAAGTAGGGCGCCATTGGTACACTAAGAGAAAACACCATAAGTGTCCGGGGCCCAAGACTGTTCAACAGCTTCCGACCATGCATAAGGGGAATTACCAATAGGGAGCTGGACAGAGACTTAAAGTCGGTGCCGGATCAGCCGGGCTGTGGTTCGTACGTTGGACTACGTGCGGCCAGCAGTAACAGCCTGGTTGATCAGGCCCTGATCCACCGTGAGGCCTGGTCGTGGACCGGGCCGTGGGGGCGTTGATCCCCGGAATACCCTCCAGGTAGACTCCAGATCAAGCAGCTAACCCAGGTATCTTTCAACCTGCACCAGTTATCATTCAGCCTGACTCAGTTACATATCAATCTGCCAGAGTTATCTATCAACCAGCATCAGTTATCTTTCAGTTTGTTCCGTGTATCTTTCAACCTACCCTAGTTATCTATCAACCCGCCCAGTTAATAATATCAACCTGCTTTAGTTGTTAATATGACCAAGTTGTCTATCGATCCGCTCCAGTTTTCTGTCACTGTTTCAGTCATTATCTCCCCTCATTAATTACAACCTGCAGCAGACTTCATTTAATATGACATATTTACATGTAAACTCTCGATTATCCACTCACCTGTCTTTGTTATTTTTTCACCTGCTCCGGTGACCTGTCCACTTGCACCAGTGACCTGTCCACTTGCACCAGTTACCTGTCCACTTGCACCAGTGACCTGTTCACTTGCACCAGTGACCTGTCCACTTTCACCAGTGACCTGTCCACTTGCATCAGTGACCTGTCCACTTGCACCAGTGACCTGTCCACTTGCATCAGTGACCTGTCCACTTGCACCAGTGACCTGTCCACTTGCATCAGTGACCTGTCCACTTGCACCAGATATATATCAATTCGTACTATATTTTAGTTAATGTTCCCAGTTGTGTGATGACCTGACCGTATTATCTATCAGTCTGTCCCAGTTATCTATCAACTTTCATCAGATATCAATTAACCTGCCAAAGTAATCTGTCAAGTTGTCAGATAAATACAAACAGATGCAACTAATGTGACATTTTATTGTGGCAACATTTCGCTCTCCAGGAGTGTGTCAAGCTGTTACGGCTTGACAAAACCGAAACGTTGCCACAATAAAATGTCACATTAGTTGCATCTGTGGCCATTTACCTAAAATTTTATCTATAATTTTACCATTATTATACATTGCTTATATATTGCTATTTACATTCTCTTTATTTATTCCTGTTTTCCATTTATACACCTCAATCATATCCTCCCTAATTCTACGCTTATCTAGAGAGTGCAGATTCAGGGTCCTCAGTCTATCCTTATAGGGAAGATTTCTGATGCATGGGATCAACTTTGTCATCCTCCTTCGTACGTTTTCCAGAGCATTTATTTCCATTCTGTAATACGGTAACTAGAACTGTGCAGCATAATCTAAATGAGACCTAACTTGGTTTTAGATTACTGCTAACCAGAACTCCCAGTAATACTAAGATCTACATTATTTAGTTTATATGTGGCATGGATATTTTCGTGTCCAATGTTTAGAACTTTGCATTTGTCTATATTAAACTGCATCTGCCACTTCTCCGACCACTGCATCAGATGGATCTATAACTAACTGACATATAGAACAGGCAGCTACGGTGAAAAACTCTGTTCCACAAGGCACAGTACTCGCTCCCATTTTATTCCTCATCCTCATATCTTTGCGGATGACACCCGGATTGCCATGACAGTGACCTCCATCGAAGACACTGCAAGACATCGAACAAATTTTGAAATGGGCCACTCAAAACAATATGAAGTTCAATGAAAAGAAATTTCAACTACTCGGATATGGAAAACTTGAGGAAATTAAAACTGCATCAGGGTATACAACAATAGAGCGAAAAAGTAGTGTGATAATGTCAGAGGATCTCGCTAGGATATGCTAGGATCTGCTAGGAAAATGATAGGATGGATAATGAGAACCTTCAAAACTAGGGACGCCAAGCCCATGATTCTCTTCAAATCGCTTGTTCTCCAGGCGAAATTGCTGACCTGGAGAGTGTGCGAGGAATTCCCTGGAACGCAGGCGTGAGGGATTAGTACCAAACCTGCACAAGAAAATCATTCCCTATGAAAGCAAAAGACTCGGCAGGAGATGCAACATTCTCCCAATGAAAAGCAGGGGCGCCACGAGTACACTGAGAGACAACACAAGTATCCGGGGCATAAGACGGTTCAACTGCCTCCCCTGGCTGTCTTCAG
>WNWK01041791.1:0-16281 GCA_009830355.1 Cherax destructor | reverse complement strand
CCAGACTTAAACTTAGAGACGACGCTGGTACATACCAATATAATAGCGTCCATCTGCTCTAGACCCACAGATAAACTCACTAACGTTTCCCCCAGAAAACTGGCCAGATACTGAGAGAAAGGAAGTTATAGTCTTACTGTAATGGGTCTGGATGGAGAAAGATATCCACAGTACTTCGGGATGTCTCCTCCGAGTTCCCAGAACAGATGTTGGGAGTCACGTAGGGAATGCTGCCCTGGTCACAGCACTTGTTCACTCGTTGAAGTCTAGTCTGAGAAGGACGCAGGTCACGCATCATAAGTCCCACACTGCTTGACCTCAGCATGGGATTGCCATTTCTCTTTAGCCTACATAACCTAATGTTCGTCTATTTAAGGCTTAACCTACCTAAGTTAAGGTGCTAAAACTACATTATTAATGTCTAACATTGCCTCAATAATCCTAATATTAGTTACTAACTGTACAAACTTACCTACACCTTCCTAGGAGTAAATCTATCAATTAACATGTGTTATCTCTCTACCTCCGCCAACTACTGTGTTTGTTTGGGTGGGTTTGTGGGTTCATGAACTCAGAGGACTTATCCGTGGAATGTTTAAGGCTCCATACAGCTCACTTACCCTGTGGAACTTGAGCGACTCAAAAAAGTTTCCACATGGTTTGCAGTTTATCTTTCAGTTTTTTTTTTTTTTTTTTTGTCAAGGCAGAGTACCATGAAGAGAAAGCGTAGTCCATATGACATTGCATAATAATAATAATAATAATAATAATAATAATAATAATAATAATAATAATAATTTACTACAAGTACATGTACATGGTATACAGGCCTAATTGACATCAATGACATACTACTATATAGAAAGCTCCTTGTTATGTTGAGCATTTCGGCCAAATTAGGTCCTTGTAACAGGATGCAACCAACACTAGTCGATGCGGGATGTTCGTGGGTCGAATCCTGGCCTGTCGCAGTTTGGTGTATATATATATATATATATATATATATATATATATATATATATATATATATATATATATATATATATATATATATATATATATATATATATATATATATATATATATATATATATATATATATATATATATATATATATATATATATATATATATATATATATATATATATATATATATATATATATATATACTATATATATATATATATATATATATATATATATATATGCTATATATATATATATATATATATATATATATACTATATATATATATATATATATATATATATATATATATATATATATATATATATATATATACTATATATATATATACTATATATATATATATATATATATATATATATATATATATATATATATATATATATATATATATATATATATATATATATATATATATATATATATATATATATATATATATATATATATATATATATATATAATATGAAGGCCTTCCTTCCCCCATGCTATAACTTCATCCCAGTAGGGTGGGAGACCCTTGGAGCATGGGGCAAGTGTGCTCTAAAATTCCTCAAAGAGTTTTTTTTTTTATTAAAAACATTATTTACAAATTTATATATGTCAAGTAATTAATTTCATAACTCATACAATATTCTTGATTATGCCTATCTAAAGCCACACCATTGCCCACAGCAAACACCCTACCTAATAACCGAAAACCAACACATATTCCGTCGCACATCCTCCAGGATACAAGTCAGTGTGTATACAAAATACAACATTACATACATGAATGTTTTTCTTTAAAAACATTATTTACAAATTTATACATATCAAATAATACCCTGTTGACATAATAACAGGCACCACGCAAATGTTAACAATTAGTATATAATACAAATAACACATACAATATTCTTGATTATGCCTATCTAAGCAATACCATTACCCACAACAAACACCATACCTAATAACTGAAACACAACACACATTCCGTCGCACATCCTCCAAGATACAAGTCAATGTGTATACAAAATACTACATTACATACATGAATTACCACATTATCTGACCGCATCAAGACTCCTACCTAATATGCGAGAGTCAAAGGGATGTTGGGAAGCACTTCTTCAGTCATAGAGTTGCCAGGAAGTGGAATAGTCTGGAAAGTGGTGTAGTTGAGGCAGGAACCATATATAACTTTAAGAAGAGATATGAAGCTAATGGAGCAGGGAGAGAGTGACCTAGTAGCGACCAGTTAAGAAGCGGGGCCTAGGAGCTATGTATCGACCCCTGCAACCACAATTAGGTGAGTACACACACACACATCCCTACCTACCTGCCAGTACTGTTATCAAGTCCAGTTATCGGCCTCTGAAAATTAACAGAAGCAAATCTAAATATCAACTTATTTTGAGGATGTTAAAAGTTCTATTTTTTTTTTCTACAATATTCTCATTGCATCATATATCGCTTATTGTGAAGACTTGAGATGTACGAGTCTCTTAGCTGACGCTTGAGCACCTTGCCGAGGGAGTTCTTGGGTAGGGAGTGGACCACCTCAACACCTCCTTTCAGCTGCTTGAAGTCCGACACTCGCTCTGAAGAAGGACATGAAATATAGATAAATAGACATAAAGACAAAGATATCTGAGACATAAACCGAAATATATATTAATAATGTATGTTGGTTTTAGCTAGTTACTATTGGTCAAAACCACTTGTCGATAGACACATGCTCTGTTTCGTGTGTGTGTGTGGAGAGAGAGAGAGAGAGAGAGAGAGAGAGAGAGAGAGAGAGAGAGAGAGAGAGAGAGAGAGAGAGAGAGAGAGAGAGATCAGATATGAGTGGATAACTTACAGTTACTATTATGTGATGACCACGTGAGGCAACACTCCTCGATCGACCACTACCACCCACTCAAAGACTGATCCACCACCCACTCAAAGACTGGTCCACCACCCACTCAGAGATTGGTCCACCACTCCCTCACTACCACATTTACATTCTCTCACTTGCATAAATTTATTTTAATCTTGCAAACTTTTTCTGTGAAGACTTCTCATTGTGAAGTCATCATTATCTTGTAATTGAAGCACAACCTACTGCAGTGTTACACAACAAGAGGCCTGGTACATCTTAGTGTCTGGAGCCCAGGTGTTACAATTACTGTCACACAGACTGCATGCCGGTGTCCCTGTTTGCAGATGATGTGAAGTTAATGAGAAGAATTAAATCAGTCGAGGATCAGGCAGAACTACAAAGAGACCTGGACAGGCTACAAGCCTGGTCCAGTAAATGGCTCCTAGAATTTAACCCTGCCAAATGTAAAGTCATGAACATCGGGGAAGGGCAAAGAAGACCGCAGACAGAGTATAGTCTAGGTGGCCAAAGACTGCAAACCTCACTCAAGGAAAAAGATCTTGGGGTGAGTATAATACCGAGCACATCTCCTGAGGCACACATCAATCAGATAACTGCTGCAGCATACGGGCGGCTGGCAAACCTAAGAATAGCGTTCCAATACCTCACTAAGGAATCATTCAAGACTCTGTACACCATATACGTCAGGCCCATACTGGAGTATGCAGCACCAGTTTGGAACCCACACCTGGTCAAGCACGTCAAGAAATTAGAGAAAGTGCAAAAGTTTGCAACAAGACTAGTCCCAGAGCTAAGGGGATTATCCTACGAAGAAAGGTTAAGGGAAATCGGCCTGACGACACTAGAGGACAGGAGGGTTAGGGGAGACATAATAACGACATATAAAATACTGCGAGAAATAGATAAGGTGGACAGAGACAAAATGTTCCAGAGAGGGGACACAGAAACAAGGGGTCACAGTTGGAAGTTGAAGACTCCTATGAGTCAAAGGGATGTTAGGAAATATTTCTTCAGTCATAGAGTTGTCAGAAAGGGACGTTGTAGAGGCAGGAACCATTCATAGTTTTAAAACGAGGTTTGATAAAGCTCATGGAGCAGGGAGAGAGAGGACCTAGTAGCAATCAGTGAAGAGGCGGGGCCAGGAGCTATGACTCGACCCCTGCAACCACAAATAGGTGAGTACAGAAGTCTACTTTCAGTTGTAGCCAGGTGGCACAGCTCAGGAGCTTGAAAGGTATCCAAGACCCTGTGACATATGTACTAGAAACAAGCCTGACGCCACAACAGGAAGGATTAGAGGTTCCTCGGGGACTCCACTCGAATGATCAGCATTAGTCAGAGGGAATCACTTCTTGAGCTTCTAAAATTCTTAAGAGTGGCTTCAAGTTACAGTAGATAACCAGAACATCCCTACATCACGTGACATAGGTTCCTCAGCTGATGTTGACACTATTAACAAAGGAATCTTTCAGCACCTGGGCTCTACACGCAGATCGATCTCAAAAGCCCCTCAGCCTCTTTCTAACATGACCATCCAGTATACGTAGCATATAGTGAGTCTGCTACTAGCCACTTCGCAGTTGCTTCTAATTCTTGTTGTTATATACACAATAGTGTGAATATTGAACTTATGAACAGTGAGTTTTTTTCAATTCCCGTTGGTCATTGCCCCGGCAGAGAGCTCAGACACATATCAATTTTTGCTTTACCAGAAACAACTGCAAATTGTTCATGAGGATACACAAGTGTCGTACAGAGATACACAAGTGTCGTACAAAGGTGCACAAGTGTTGTACATAGATACATAAGTGATGAACAAAGATACACAAATGTCGAACAAAGAGACACAAGTGTAGTACAAAGTTACACAAGAGTCGTACAAAGGTACACAAGTGTCGTACAAAGTTACACAAGTGTTGTACAAAGCAACACAAGTGTTGTACAAAGTTACACAAGTGTTGTACAAAGATACACAAGTATCGTACAAAGATACACAAGTGTCGTACAAAGATACACAAGTGTCGTACAAAGATACACAAGTGTCGTACAAAGAAACACAAGTGTCGTACAGAGATACACAAGTGTCGTACAAAGATACACAAGTGTCGTACAAAGATACACAAGTGTCGTACAAAGTTACACAAGTGTCGTACAAAGTTACACAAGTGTTGTACAAAAATACACAAATGTCGTACAAATATGCACAAGTGTTGTACAAAGGTACACAAGTGTTGTACAAAGTTACATAAGTGTTGTACAAAGATACACAAGTATCGTACAAAGTTAAACAAGTGTCGTACACAGATACACAAGTATCGTACAGAGTTACACAAGTGTCGTATAAAGATACACAAGTGTCGTAGAAAGATACACATGTATCGTACAAAGTTACACAAGTGTCGTACAAAGTTACACAAGTGTCGTACAAAGGTACACAAGTGTCGTACAAAGGTACACAAGTATCGTACAAAGATACACAAGTGTCGTACAAATATACACAAGTATTGTACAAAGGTACACAAGTGTCGTAGAAAGATACACAAGTGTCGTACAAAGGTACACAGGTGTTGTACAAAGTTACAAAAGTGTCGTACAAAGGTTCACAAGTGTCGTACAAAGATGTGCAAATGTTACAAAACGAGTCACTCAAGATTGCCTTGTAAAATCTAAGGAGAAAAACCGAACTCCATAAAAGTATCTACCAGAAGTGAATGCCATCCCACCACCACCTTAATGAGCTTACCTGCGACATAGTCCTGCAGGTGTGCAGGGTCCAGGTGAGCATCAGGGGCCGGCACTACCCATGCTCGGGGTACTTCTCCAAACCTGTCACTGGGCACACCCACCACCACCACCTCTGCGACACCTTCCATGTTCCTAGCCAGCCTCTCCAGCTCGCCCGGGCACACCTGACAACAGTACAGTTATAAACAATGTACATAAATTTATGTCTGCCACTAGAGGTCATTATTTTATAAAAATAAATGATCAACAATAATAATACAGTTTATGTTATCCCTCCGTGGACCGTAGAACACTGAAAGTTGAATGTCAGAAAATATCCTGGAATTGTGCTGAGAAAAGTCCCACGGCTCAGTTGGTAGCGCACTCACCTGACTGAGTGTCCATGGTTTTGATCCCCGGGTAGAAATGATGGGCATGTTTCCTTACATCTGCTGTCCTTGTTCACCTAGCAGAAAAAAGGCACTTGGTTGTTAGTCGACTGTTGTGGGTCGCATCCTGGAGGTGGCAGTACACCTTAGATAGAGCTGGACTTTGAAATAAGCTGAGGCAAGATAACAGCTCTTAGCCTATGAAATCTTTTGTGTTAAAAAACTATAGAATAAATTATTTAATAGCAGGATAGCATTGCGGCATAACTACACTATATTGTGTGAAAGTATTGTGTATAATACAATATTACGGGGCAACAAATTACAGAACGGGTGGGGCTTGAAGACGTGGCAAGTAAGATCTAAACTGGCAGGCCAGTGTGTTGTCCAATATACCATACTTGCCTAATAAGATTAATCAAATTAGGTATATTTCTATACACCATAATCAAATGCAGATTAGTATGGGCCACACCGAGATCATAAATTCAGGTTTTTACAGACAAATCTCACACCAGCGTGGCTGTGGCATGCTGTACAGTAGTGTGCAAATTAACGGGGAGAGGAGTAATTTTTGTGATTATCTCAAAATATATCTTAGTCTCCGTCTTATTTAATAAAGTTTGGGTTCTTTTCTTTTTAGAAAAGTTTGCTGCTGACTTCTGGCAATCACCCCTCTCGTCAGTGCTACAACAGCTGTTGCTCTATAAGGTTATTCCTGCAAGTATGCTCCGTGAGTGAATGTGGTTCCGCCAAATTCTTCCCTTCTATTCATAGATGTATGTCACACCTTCGAAGCATGCAAGTATTATACCTCCTAGAAAACATGCTGATCTGAGTATCAGACACATCACCAAAAATTTGAGCCTAGAGAAGTCAACTGTTGGTCAGATTCTGAAGAGAGCTGACGACACTGGTGATTGTGGAGCGCTGCGTCGAGGAAGATGTGGAAGAAAACGCTAGACAACACCTCACGATGACAAGGGTATCATAATAAATAATGAGAAGTATCCCAAGAAAACCAGCAAAGATCTACACAGAGATCTGGTTTCAGCTAGCGAAAATATTGATTCTTCAACTGTTCGACGAAGGCTCCTTGAAGTTGGCAGAAGTGCCAGAAAGCCGGTAAAGACACAATTATTGTCTGCTGCTATATAGAAAAAATGGCTGCGGTGGGCACTTGATCGTAAGGGATGGACGATAGGTGAATGGAGAAAAGTTATATTTTCAGATGAGGCACATTTTGAAGTACATGGGTACAGATCAGTGGTAGTGAGATGGAGCAAAGGCGAACCTCTTCGGAATGGACACATTGAACAAGCGCCAAAACACCCACCTAAGATGTTTTGGGGTGGTTTTACTGCTAATGGCCCTGGTTGGCTTGTTATTGTTCAGGGAACGATGAACAGTGACAAATACAAGGCAACTCATTTTCTTCTAATTGTGGATAGAGACTTTCCTGATGGAGAAGGCATTTTCCAGCAGGATCTTGATCCATGCCACACTTCCAGAAAAATGCTGACATTATTCGAAAAGAGTAGGCAAAGTGTTGTAAATTGGCCTGGAAACCCTCCTAACCTCAGCCCACTTGAGAATCTATTGGCAATAACCAAACAGGACTGTTCAACTGTGGAAAAGCTAATTGCTGCTGTTATTAGGACCTGGTGTCACGACGAAGAACTTGCCAAAATATTTTCAACATTGCTCGATTCTATGCCAAAGTATGAAGCAATGCTTCTAAACGCAAAGGGTAGTCATACCTCTTATTAAATCAATTATCTGTCATATCATTGTTGTGTATTTTGTAAATAAACATTAATTTTTCAAATAAATGTCATATTCCATCACTGTCCCAATTAACATGGACACTACTGCAGCTCACCATGATGGAGTGAGATTCGTCAATTAACTCTACTCTTGTGGTCACAGTACAGCCCGTGGTAACGTCGTTATGGCGTATAGAAATATAATTAGGCGGATGATTGTTATCAGGACGGTGTGACTCAAAAGATATCGCAGTAACCTGTGAGTTTAGGACTCACTTGCGATGAGTTCTATCCCCACCCGTTCTGTGATTTGTTTGTAGTCATGTTTTAACGATTTCGTTTTCGGTTAGACAAATGTATGACTCCCGTAATGTTCCAGTCTGTTGCTATGTAGGAAACAGATCCAGCAGCTTCCTGGAAATTGGCTTATCTGTGATGTAGAATGACTCCAGGATCTTGCATTTTAAAGTGTCTTCTTTAACAGTGAATAGTGTGCCCTTGTTATTGATCAGTTGGTTTTGTGAGTTAGTGTGAAACACAAGCGTTATTCAAGAGATTCATAGTGGAGGCAAGTGGTATCCCTTAGTGGTGATGGTGATTATAGTGAAGGCAGGTGGTGTCCTTAGTGGTGATGTTGTTGATCATAGTGGAGGCAAGTGGTGTCCCTTAGTGGTGATATTGTTGATCATAGTGGAGGCAAGTGATGTGTGTCCCTTAGTGGTGATATTGTTGATCATAGTGGAGGCTGGTGGTGTTCCTTAGTGACGTTGTTGATCATAGTGGAGGCAGGTGGTGTCCCTTAGTGGTGATATTGTTGATCATAGTGGAGGCAGGTGGTGTCCCTTAGTGGTGATATTGTTGATCATAGTGGAGGCTGGTGGTGTTCCTTAGTGACGTTGTTGATCATAGTGGAGGCAAGTGGTGTCCCTTAGTGGTGATGGTGATTATAGTGAAGGCAGGTGGTGTCCCTTAGTGGTGATGTTGTTGATCATAGTGGAGGCAAGTGGTGTCCCTTAGTGGTGATATTGTTGATCATAGTGGAGGCAAGTGATGTGTGTCCCTTAGTGGTGATATTGTTGATCATAGTGGAGGCTGGTGGTGTTCCTTAGTGACGTTGTTGATCATAGTGGAGGCAGGTGGTGTCCCTTAGTGGTGATATTGTTGATCATAGTGGAGGCAGGTGGTGTCCCTTAGTGGTGACGTTGTTGATCATAGTGGAGGCAGGTGGTGTTCCTTAGTGGTGACGTTGTTGATCATAGTGGAGGCAA
Organism: Cherax destructor; assembly: GCA_009830355.1. NCBI lineage: Eukaryota > Metazoa > Arthropoda > Malacostraca > Decapoda > Parastacidae > Cherax > Cherax destructor. The sequence continues at coordinate 7,278 of WNWK01041791.1, read as the reverse complement.
GTGGTGTCCCTTAGTGACGTTGTTGATCATAGTGGAGGCAAGTGGTGTCCCTTAGTGACGTTGTTGATCATAGTGGAGGCAAGTGGTGTCCCTTAGTGACGTTGTTGATCATAGTGGAGGCAAGTGGTGTCCCTTAGTGACGTTGTTGATCATAGTGGAGGCAGAGGTGGATACTTGTAATTTGATGTTGGAAAGAATGCTGAAGATACATTTTACAAGACTTAAAAACAATTAAGAATATTTATTTATCTGATTTCATTCAATTTGTTTTCTGTTTGAATAAGCGTGCATGACTTATTGCCATATAAAGTTACATTAAGATCGGTTAACAAACTAATGAATAAAAAAAAAATATAATGAAAATTCGATTTGGAAGCAAACTGGCACAACAAATGTCTTTTTGGACTCTCACTTCTGATAAAATAATGCTAAACCGATTTTATCATGGTGGAAAATACTGTAATATACAATATTTTCATCCTAAAAAAATTAACGTTTGTAAGTTTTTGAGATTTAGTAAAATATCTGCCCTTTACCCCATTATGAAAAAAAAATCACCAGTTTGTAAAACATTCATAATAATAATAATATAATAATCTTTATTACTATAAGTACAAGTACAACTTATACAGACATTAATGACACTATATAGAGAGCCCCTGGTTATGCAGAGCATTTCGAGCAAATTTAGGTAATTTTGTCCCATAGATGCGACCCACACCAGTCGACTAACACCCAGGTACCTATTTAGTACTAGGTGAACAGGGACCGCAGGTATCTTAAGGAAAGACGCCCTAATGTTTCCATCCATACCAGGGATCGAATTCAGGACCTCAGTGTGCGAGCTGTGTGTTACCAACCGTGAAAATCCTTTCCATCCATTTATTATTAATGAAGATTTCTCAATAAAGAGATAAATAACTTAATTTCGAGATAACGAGGAAAAAGCAGCCATGTATATTTCTTGGAGGAATTTTTTTTGTTGAGAGAGGAAATCGCACAATTTATGGTAACTTTAGACTTGCAAAAGGCCTTCGATACTGTCAACCACAATACATTATGTAAGAAACTTCAAGCTATCGGCATAGGTTCCATAGACTGGTTTAAGTCATATCTTAGCAATAGGAAACAAATTGTCAAAATCAACAAAACAGAATCAGAACCACTGCCGATAGCATGTGGAGTTCCCCAAGATAGTATTCTGGGTCCCTTATTATTCCTTTGTTATGTAAATGACATGCCCATCAGTGTCAAGTGCAAACTCCTACTGTATGCGGATGACAGTGCTCTGTTGGTGTCAGGTAAAGACCCACAAGATATAGCTAATGTATTAACACTGGAACTGGAGTCCTGCAGCAAATGGTTAGTAGACAACAAACAATCGTTACCCCTAAGGAAAACAGGAGCCATACTCTTTGTCACGAAATATAAACTGAGAAGGGTAAATAATTTTAATGTCCGGCGTAATGGGGAATCCATCACTTCATTTCCCCCAGTAAAATATCTGGGAGTCCCCGTTGACCCATGCATGTCAGGAGAATTGATAGGGAACAGTGTAGTAAAGAAAGTGAATGCCAGACTGAATGTAGAAACTTGTTTGGATTGCCCCCTTGTAAGCTGCACTCTGGGCAAGCACTGTTGACACCGACACTCTGAGACACTTCTCTCAGACTTACAAGTGGCTATGGTACAAATTTCTAGCTGATTGCAGTAAGGGGAACCCCACACTGCCTACACAATACTAGAAGGGAGATTACTTACTTGAAAGAAAAGGGTGGTATGTGTCCTGATCTTCCTTATATACAACCCCTCCTAACACCATGTGCAGTGGAGAAACTTTGTCTGCAAAAGATGGGGTAATTAGTGTCCTGCCTGCACCTCAGAGTTCCCTGGTTACTAGGATATCCCTTGAGTAATATATGCAGTAAGTAACACTAGCTTCCAGACTTGAACTTAGGAGACGACGCTGTTACATACCAACGCAAGTCGTCCGTCCGCCTAAGACCCACAGATAACTCACTAACGTTTCCCCCAGAAAACTGGCCAGATACTGAGAGAAAGAAAGCCTAGTCTTACTGTGACAGGGTCTGGATGGAGGCAGATGTCCACGGTACTTCGGGATCTCCTCCAGGGCCCCAGGACAGATGTTGGGTCACGTGGGGGGTGCTGTCTATCTCAGCACGTCTAACTCGAGTCGAGTCTGGTCTGCGAAGGTCGTAGGTCATAATTTCTGACCACCACACAGCCTAGATTCGTGTGGGCTGCCAGTTGTCTCTAGCTAACATAACCTAATGCTTGCCTATTCAGGCCTATAACTACCTATATTAGGGTGCTAGAGCTACAATATTAATACCTAACGTTGCCTTAATAATCCTACTATTAGTTTCTATCTGTACAAACTTGCCTAAGTGTTCCTAGGTGGATAAATCTATCAATTAAATATATACACAATAGTCACCGTCATCAGCTGGAGTGTGCGTATGTTTTGTTGGGTGTGTGGGTTTGTAAACTCCGAGGGCCGATCCACGGTGTGTAAGGCTCCTGACGGCTCCTTTACCCTGTGGAACCTTTAGTGACTAAAAAAGTTTCCACATCCTCCCGCCGACGAAGGTAGACGATACGTCTACGTCAAGTTCACCTTCCGCAAGCCCTTACGGCGGGCCCTGGACACGAGTGCTGTCCGGCCACTCTCGTCGAGCAGACTCTGGTTTAACTCCGACTGTCCAGTTTCCGCCGCGTGGATTGCTGGGGGTGTAAACTTATGGGTTCCGGTGATCTTAACACCCTTCCCTTTAACTTTAATGTCTTTCACATGTCTAGCCTTGTCTGAGCAGCTTCGTACTTTCCCACCCAGTGGCCTATATACCCCGGTAGCAATTCTTCCCACTGATGCGAGGTTCCCTGGGCTTAATGACAATCTATCTCCTCTTTAGGTACCCCGTAAAAGCGTCTCCCAAGGTGGCTAAGTGTTCGTCACTTCCTACTTGGTTTGGCTTACCTGGCGGTTCGTCGTGTACACTAACATTCATTATCACTACTCCCCAGCTATCGTGGTGTCAGCTTCCCCCTCCCTGGCGTTGCAGGGAATTCATTAGAATTCTGCCACCGATGATATATCCTACTGGGGATCTGTATAAACCAATTCCTTCCTTAACAGTCCGTCGTGTGGACAGGAAGTCATCAAGATAGTTGGCTCCCACCAGGATACCTACATTTCGACTGTGTCAGTGGTAATGTCCTGGTCTGCCAGCTTCACACCAAGGTCTTTCAATCGCTTGGTCGCTGCTGCAAGACCTCTGGCCGTAATAGCCGCAGGTAACGTATTTACTACCAGAGCTGTAATATTTCTGCGATGTCCACCCAGTTTAACAGTGACATCCACAACATCATAAGACTTGGGTGGGCCCTGACTTATAGCACCTCCCAATGTTGCATTAAATTTGTCGGTGGCCTTCAACTTTAACCTAGCCGCCAACTTCTCTGTTATCATGGACACTTGTGCCCCTGAGTCGAAGAATAATCGGGTTGTTTCGGTTCTGTTCCCGTTCACAACCCCTGCCATGACTGTAGGTAGGGCAGCAGCTCTGTGCTTCTCACTCAGATTAGAGACTTTACCCATACTAATCACGCTGGCTACCACTTCAGGCTCGGCTCGCCTTCTATTTCTACTGGAGAAACGTCCCTACTAGCCTGGGGTCCCCTTAAATTGTTGTGACATAGTGCAGTATGGTGCTTACCTTCCGGCAATTATAGCACTCTGAAAGATGTGACCGCAATCTTCTGCCTCATGTCTTCCACAACACCTTAAGCATAGCTGCAACTCCTTTAGTCTCTGCCGCCTACTGCTCAGTGTTGCATACCGAGAGCAACTCGTGCTAGTGTGTTCACCTTCGCAGAACACACATGTCTTAGTGGTTTCCCCCTTGGTTGAGGACCTGTCTTGGGCATAATAGGTGCCGATCCTAGCGGGGGGAGCTTTAATTCTATCTCTCGAGTGTCCGGCGTGGTCAAACGATTTCACCTTGTCGGGCAATCTTTCCCCTACACTCAAGCGAGAAATGAGCTCTCCCAACCCTTCCATAATTTGTTGTATTGTAAACCAGCTCGTTCGGTATATTACGTGTAACTCATGTACTATAGTGTTAGCTAACTTCCTCTGGATCAAACGACTGACCATCCATTCCGATCCACCCCAATCGTGTAAATCTTTGAGACTATTGGTCAAACTCATGACTTCGATGCGAAACTTCTCTACGCTCTGAAGGTCATGACGGCAAACCTTTAGATCAGTCAGTTGATAAAATATTGCAGTTTTTATATCCTCTGTGTTGCCAAACGCATCCTTCAGATGATCCTTGGCATGTTGATAATTAATATCAGTGTTTTGGTAATGCCGGACCAAGTCCAGGGCTTTACCCTTGAGCTGTGAACGTAAGTACTGTAATTTGGTGGCATCTGACAAATCATCCCTGTCATCTATCTGTGATTTAAACTGATCCCAGAAAGCAATGTACTCTGTCAAAGTTCCATCAAACATTGGTAAATTCAATGTAGGTAATCTGGGTAACACTCTAGGGGGACTGTGGTGGCGTGTGTGCCCTGTACTATTATTTGTGGCCCTGCTATGTCAGCCTTCAATGTTTTTGCTAACTTTTGCAGAGCCTCATCTCCCCTTTACATTCAGCCGCGTGCTCGTCGTATTCCTCCCGAACTGCTTCAACAATTTCCTCAGACTCACCTGATGCATAGGCTTCAGCCTCATAACGTAGATAGGCTGTCTCCAAGGCTCCTAGCTTTCCTTCTAAAAGCTCTAAGCACTTTCCTAGATCTTGACAGTCCACATCGTCGGTTAGTCTGATATCTCGGCACTCCCTACATGCCTTGCTTATGCGTCCCTTGTGAGCGTTCAAAGATCGCTTTAGTTGGATTAGAGCTGGGACAAGTACTTTCTGATTCTCCCCCGTCATTGTTGTGGTTTAGTTAAGAGTTTGTCACTAATTTGTACGTCAATTAGCCCACCCCACAGCACAATACGGTATTAGGTGAGAGCAAGTGATTCCCAAAGCCCCTCAACAAACTTGACAGCTTTACTTTACAACTATTGACTTGACTATTGAATATGCACTGTTAGCCCTCAAACCCAACTAAAATGTATATTGTTGTTATGAAAGCTTAACCTAGCTACTCCCTGTACCCAATAGTAAATAATTACAGGGCTGAGCTAGCAAATCACAAATTAAATGAGTCAAATACGATAAAGTTCACACAGTAAAAATATGTAGTCTTTGTGAATTCAATTCAATTGGTCAGCACAAAATAAATTCAGTAATTCGAATTATAAGCAGTAAATAAGTAATATTGTGTAATTAACTTTGGCTTAACTAAGCCTAGACAATTATTGTAGTTAGCTGGTGAAGGTAACACCTAGCCTAACTTTATCACTGTTGAAATTAGTGTGCAACTAGCCTGAATCTAGCTTGCAAGGTAAATAATAGCTAGGTTAAATCTGACCTAGCTGTTACAACTGTTATAATTATTGTAGGAGCCTACCCTAACTGTGGCTGCCTGCACTTCACTGTAAATAATTAAATATACAAGTTTCCTAACCTAGCTACTTGTAATCACTGTAAATAAATAAACTCACAGCTTAACTAGCCTATTTGGCCTGCCTGTAGATTACTGTAAATAATAACTTCTGATTAGTTAGCTTAACCTAGCCTGAGTAAGTCTTTGGGCCTAGGTGTGAAAACTAACCTAGCTTCGAAAATGACTGGTACATTAACTGTGGCCTAGCTAATTAAGACTAATGTGTCTGCTAAACTAGCTATTCCACATCCGGTTCGAAGGACCATGTAGAAACTTGTTTGGATTGCCCCCTTGTAAGCTGCACTCTGGGCAAGCACTGTTGACACCGACACTCTGAGACACTTCTCTCAGACTTACAAGTGGCTATGGTACAAATTTCTAGCTGATTGCAGTAAGGGGAACCCCACACTGCCTACACAATACTAGAAGGGAGATTACTTACTTGAAAGAAAAGGGTGGTATGTGTCCTGATCTTCCTTATATACAACCCTCCTAACACCATGTGCAGTGGAGAAACTTTGTCTGCAAAAGATGGGGTAATTAGTGTCCTGCCTGCACCTCAGAGTTCCCTGGTTACTAGGATATCCCTTGAGTAATATATGCAGTAAGTAACACTAGCTTCCAGACTTGAACTTAGGAGACGACGCTGTTACATACCAACGCAAGTCGTCCGTCCGCCTAAGACCCACAGATAACTCACTAACGTTTCCCCCAGAAAACTGGCCAGATACTGAGAGAAAGAAAGCCTAGTCTTACTGTGACAGGGTCTGGATGGAGGCAGATGTCCACGGTACTCGGGATCTCCTCCAGGGCCCCAGGACAGATGTTGGGTCACGTGGGGGGTGCTGTCTATCTCAGCACGTCTAACTCGAGTCGAGTCTGGTCTGCGAAGGTCGTAGGTCATAATTTCTGACCACCACACAGCCTAGATTCAAGTGTGGGCTGCCAGTTGTCTCTAGCTAACATAACCTAATGCTTGCCTATTCAGGCCTATAACTACCTATATTAGGGCGCTAGAGCTACAATATTAATACCTAACGTTGCCTTAATAATCCTACTATTAGTTTCTATCTGTACAAACTTGCCTAAGTGTTCCTAGGTGGATAAATCTATCAATTAAATATATACACAATAGTCACCGTCATCAGCTGGAGTGTGCGTATGTTTTGTTGGGTGTGTGGGTTTGTAAACTCCGAGGGCCGATCCACGGTGTGTAAGGCTCCTGATGGCCCTTTACCCTGTGGAACCTTTAGTGACTAAAAAGTTCCCACACTGAAGTTCCTCTACAGACAAGCGCAGTGTCTACCTACTGAGGCTCGCAGGACACTATGTCTAGCCCTTATACAATGTCATTTGGACTACGCTTGCTCTTCATGGTACTCTGCCTTGACCAAAAACTGAAAGATAAACTGCAAATCACCCAGAACCAATGGTAAGATTCATCCTGGACCTTGGTCCAAGAGAACATGTAGGCCAGGGTGAATTACAACAATTGGATATGCTGAATATTGAAGACAGAGTAAAACAACTGAAGTTAAATCAAGTTTATAAAATTGCTCACAAACAGTGTCTACCTATATATAGTGTCCAGAATATCTTGCTGCCAATTTTGTCAAGGCTGGTAACCAAAGCAGTCATAGTACTAGGGGAGAGAGCACAACTTTGTAGTACCCACAGTGGAAATAAATGGTA
>WNWK01041790.1:0-16281 GCA_009830355.1 Cherax destructor | reverse complement strand
CAAGGCACTAGTATTACTGTCACTCCTGTCTGGAATTCAGCCCCTACAATATCTTGCATGCAAGATAGCGTTCAGATGCCTGGGGTGCCGGAGGTATCCCGGACCGCCTTGAGTACTGAGTCTATCCTTGCAATGTTGCTAGTTCAAGTAGTAGTTCCTCTCCAGGGGACGCTTTGTTGAAGAAAGACTATTTGAAAGAGTTATAGCATCTCTTGCTGATGCAAAGTAATTGCAGAAAGCCGTTTCTGTTGCTAGTGTATTCACTAGAGTGCCAGTTGTTGTCCCTCGTGTTCCAGATAGTGTTCCTTCCAGTTGACAGTAAGCCTTTGCAGAGTAAAGTGTCGTGTGTCGAGTAATTCTTACCTGCAGTAAGAGATAGTGAGAGCCGTTCTCCTTTGCTCATACTTTGTGTCATTGAGCTAACTATTTCAACCGGGGAGAGATCCATCCACTCCACCGAGCCTGTTTATTCCTCCAGTAGGAAAGTGATTATAAGTTAATCAAAACCGAGTTGTTCATTCCTCCAGTAGGAAAGTGATCATAAGTTGTGAGCTAAAGATAGAAAATTAGAAAATCCAGTTTAGAACCGAATTATTGACTGTGTGTTTTGTTATTAGATTTCCAGTATCTAGCAAGATGTTTGTGTGTTCAAGTCCTCTCTGAGTTCTGAGTTTTAACAGTATAACCCGTGTTAGCCGAGTTTATCTTTCCTGTTAAAACTTCTTCCCTGTAAATATTTATTCTTCCTCAGAAGCCGAAGAGTGCATGAATACACATCAGATTGATCGATCAAATTTGCAATTGTTTTATATATAATCCATTATATCTAGATCCATTAAATTTCTCTTATGTACCATTAACTCAAGAAGTGCGAGAGTAAGATTAATCTTGATCAGTTCAAAGTTATAATGTGTTTGCTATTGTATAGATTCACCCAGCACCACCTGTCTGTTCAGCCTATAGAGTTGTATAGTATGCCGAGACGTCATACGATAACATGGCCGAGCTGTCGTGTCAGTATATATATATACACTTGTTTAGTGTATCTTTATAAAGCTGGTCCCTTTGCGTGTGACGTCACGGTACCCGCTGACGTCAGAGGCTCAGCGCATGTGCACAGCCTATCATAGGCAGACTGCCTCACTAACGTTATACCTACAGGCGAGACAGACGGGTGGCTGGACTCTCTTTCACTTACTGTAAATATACCGTAACCATCCAACAAGGAGTATCTTTGACCTCCTATATATCTCTCCCAAGACCCACACGACATACTGACTGACTTGATTGATTTATTGAATGACTTACTGACTTTATTGACTGACTTGCTGATTTGACTGACTTGACTTACTGACTTGATTGATTTATTGAGTGACTTACTGACTGACTGACTTTACTGACTGATTTATTGACTGACTTGACTTACTGACTTAAAATTGGACTTTTTCACTGAAGAGGACACTGACAAATCTAGAAGCAGTGCTCTGAAACGGTGTCTAGAGCAGCTGATGCCTTACCATCAGCCTACTGCAGGGTAAAATAGCCCAGAAATCCATTACAGAATTTATGCACACTCCAGTACAACCATCGACTTCAGTAACAGAACCTCTACCATCCACTTCAGCCAAGTAGGGCCACAACATAACTCTCCACTCTCTTCACAATCATCGACAAACACCAGCACCCACAATTTAAGGTAAGAAATACTATTACAGTAGTACCGTGACTTGCGAGTTTAATTTGTTCCGTGATCGAGCTCGTAACTCAATTTGTTCGTACATGTATATCAAATAAATTTTCCTCATTGAAATTAATTGAAATGCCATTAATCCATTCCAGCCCCAAAAAACCACCCCAATTTTTTTTGTGTTTTTAAATAAGAAAAATGTATTTATAAATAAGAAATATTGTATAAAAACATAATAAAACATAATAAAAGAGAATGTAAAGAAATAAACTGGTTTTATAAAGTGTATTTACCTTGGAGATCAGACGACTTGGGCTAACGGAAGATGCTGGCAGAGGTGGAGGGTCGAAAAGATAGGCAGAGGAGATTGGTGGAGTTTGTTTCATTTTGTGCTTTTTCAGTCGCTTTCGTTAATCATAAACTCTATCGCTTAATCGCTTAACTTACATCAACAGCAGTTTCTCCATTTTTGAATGGACAGAGGTCTGCAGCTTAGAAATTATTTGGCTGGCGTTATAGCCTTTATCGACTCCTCCTGCTTTAGTACAGTACATATCGTAGAAGTACTACGCTCATACTGCCTCGCCAAGTCGACTACACGCACACCTCGCTCGTGTTTTTCTATGATTTCATGCTTTAATTCAATGGACATCATCATCCTCTTCTTCTCAGCACTGTCCTTTACAATTACTTTCTTAGGACCCATGGTTAGAAAAAAGAAATTTGGCAAAATAACTGAACAAAACGCAAGCACAACACAAGATAGATGCTTCCACGACAAGGTAACCACGTGCACTGAATGAGTAAGATGCAGGATGCTGGGCGGATGTTGTGGCGTTCGCTGCGCCAACTAGTGGCGGCGTATCTGAAGCTCGCTTGTAACTCGGATTTTGGCTCGCAACTCAAAGCAAGAAATCGACTGAGTGACAGCTTGTAACTCGGAAAACTCGAAAGTTGGGGCTCTTGTAAGTCAAGGTACCACTATATTTCTGTTGCATTTGTAGTCTTAAGCAGTAAAAGCAACATAATACATCACAACAATGAACAACAATTACATATTCACTTATATTTTTGTAAGATCTGGAGGTTTAAAAAAAAGTTTTTGCTTTTTTTGGGGCTCCTAGGAATGTAACCCTATTTTTCCCAAGGTCTGGAATTCATTGCCCGAACCAGCAAAGGGTCCCCTGTCTGGCAATACAATTTAGGGCTATAAATCAAATCATCTCCCAAACTTAACTATGCCAACACTATACTATGCCTGAAATAATAGAACCAGTTTGAAACTACTCAAGAAATTCCAATTCACTTAACACCAAATTAATTTAAGTATTAATACACACTTAAAACTGTACTATTGTATATTGTACTAATTGTAATATTTTTTTCTCTTGTTTGCAACCCCTCTACTATAAATTTCATTTGCTACCCCTCTTTTGTATTAATGTATAATTAAAATTTACCATTCCATAACCTGTGTTTATTTTTAAGCAGCCTGTAAGCATTAGTATTAGTCTGTCTGAAATGCTCATGCATGCTAGTGGCTTTCTTTGTGCTTAACAATATTTTGCTATGTGTAAACTACACATTGTATACTATGCAAAGAAATAAATTTTTGAATTATGAATTTGAATCACGACCCTCCTGACCTTTTCAGTACTGACAACCTAGTATGCTCGTAACATATTTCCGGTGGAAATAAAAATTTGTACTACTGATAATGGTAAAAAAGTATAATAAAAAAAATAAATGTTCAGGCTTAAACAAAAATATCAGAATAAAAATATTTCCACAATAACCTTTATTGTCTCACCTTGAATGTCGTCTTGATTTATGCTTATCTCTTGACCGTGATCTTGTTCTGTCTCGCTCACGGCTCTTGCTTCTTTCAGAGCCTTTCTTCTTTTCATCCTTAATTTTTTCCTTGTCTTTCCGAGATTTTCTCTTCTCTTTGCTCTTATTTTTATTTTTTTTTGCCTTCTTCTTGCTATGAGGTTTTGAAGAGCATTTACCCTCTGATTCTTCATCTTCACTAGCAATTTCTCCTTCTTCCATACCTTAAAAACAATATTCTTATTTATTATTTTAATTAGGGAAAGTACTAAGCCCCTCAGGGGTCATATAGCACCTGGGGTATAGGAGGCATTCAGGTTCAATTCAATTCAATTATGTATTATTACTATTATTTTTATTAAGGGGAAGATAATTCCCCCATACCTTAACCCCTTATGAATCCAGACCCCCAGTCTAAAAATTCCCCACAGGGTTCAAGAAATTAAAAAAAAAAATTATTATTTTCTTATGAAAGTACAAAATTTGATAAAAAATTGACGAAATTACGCTCTTGCTAATTTTGCTGTGTCAACAATATTTACACATCAGCGATTTTGCCTACTTTGAGCCCTATTTTTGGCAAATTACATTTTTCCATTAGACCAAATTCTTAGCAATTTCACTAGTATGTGCTTAATTTTATCGATTGAGCACAATAAATCACCCAATCAACTATTTCAACTACCCAATAAAGTGATCAGAATTGGTAATTTGGCCAATTTCCCACAAATTTCAATATACATATGCCAATTTCAAAATTGGGTCCATAATAAACAAAGCAAGCATTCCTGGCACTAAAATGACATTTCCTTTGTTCATTAGTTATGTTTGCAGGCTTTACACATGAATTCCATTTTTATTTTTTTATTCACACAACAAATAGAAGTTACTGCTATGCAATATTGTAATAATTGTATAAATAATATCAGCTCATTTGTGAATGCATGTCAGACCCACCAGTTGACATTTATTGGATGCATGACATGATTTGTTTACTTTTGAACATCGGCAAAAAACGAACATTTGCGTTACTTTGAGCTCAAATTCAAGCTATTTTCAGTTCTAAAACTCATCAAAATCTTGTCTATTTCTGTCCTCCATTCTATCAAATGAACCAAGAAACCGAGAATACAACCATAAAAACCATATAAAAATACACCGCAAAGTTGTTTTAAACCAGATACACAGTTGCAGTTTTTCTCTCATTACGCACTGCATGCTGCAGGATTTGTGGTAAGTGTGGTGCACACTTACTGCATCGACCCATTCTCTCATATCAAGGCCCAAATTTACTGCTGACAGCTTATCTGAGTGAGCTGAGCTCATCACGTAGAACTACGGCACGGACCCTGGCTTCAAAGCCGTAGAACTATGGCACAGATCCTCCAAGGGTTAATAACAATATTTTTTATTCATTATTTTAATCAAAGGAAAGCAGTAAGCCCCCAGGGGTCATATAGCACCTGGGGGTATGGAAGACATTCAGGTTTAATCAAAAGAAGGGATAATTCCAGTTCCTTGGATCAAGAGCTCCTCACTGGCATCAATGCTCCTTCCTTGAGGGGTCTAAAAACAATACAGTCTCTCCTCACTTAACGACGCAGATAGGGGCCTAAGACCCCGTCGGTAAACAATTTTGTTTTGACTGAATAACTTACTGACTTGACTGAATGACTTACTGACTTGACTGAATGACTTACTGAATGACACACTGACTTGACTGAATGACACACTGACTTGACTGAATGACACACTGACTTGACTGAATGACACACTGACTTGACTGAATGACACACTGACTTGACTGAATGACACACTGACTTGACTGAATGACACACTGACTTGACTGAATGACACACTGACTTGACTGAATGACACACTGACTTGACTGAATGACACCACACTGATTTGACTGAATGACACACTGACTTGACTGAATGACACACTGACTTGACTGAATGACACACTGACTTGATTGAATGACACACTGACTTGGCTGAATGACTTACTGACTTGGCTGAATGAATTACTGACCTGACTGAATAACTTACTGACTTGACTGAATAACTTACTGACTTGACTGAATGACTTACTGAAAAAGAGTGTATGTTTAGCACATAACTTTCTGTAATGGTTGCCTTCACTTTTTTTTTATGGTGTTGTGACAAGTGTCAGATAACTGATAACAGCCAGTGACATTTGATAAATTGCACTGCTGCAGGGAACCCTCTCTTGTGTCATGTTTATTATTATGAAATACATATGACATTTAAAGTGCCCCAGAGCGATTATTTATTTATTATTATTATGTTGGTAAGTGAGGAGAGGCTGTATTTGCATAAATGTTGTGAAGGAATGAACACCTGGCATTCAGCCAACAGATGCAGGCTACCACTGAGTATAGAAAAGATTGAGAACTTAAGTAGATTCCATAAAAACTAAGTTACCTTGAGAACCTCAAATACACTATACAAACTTCACCTAATTTTCAACACCACTTGTGGTTAGTGTTCAGTGGCAGCACAATACAATATACAGGAGGGATCAGCGTATTCAGCACTCTCTTTTCGGTGTTCCACATTTCCGTTGGTTTTCAGTTGAGCTACTGTTCAATTTGTTCGGTGCTTTGACCGCTTTTCCACCGTTTTCGCACAACAGTTGCATAAGGGAAGGGCAACCAGTGCCATATTTTAAGGTAAGTATTAATGTATACACAGTGGACCCTCGGTTTTCATTCACCCCCAAACTCGAACAATTATGTAAGTGTATTTTTGTAAGTGCTTTTGTAAGTGTATTTTTGGGGGTCTGAAATGACTAATCTAATTTACATTTGTCCTTATGGGAACAAATTCGTTCGGTAATGGCATTCAAACAGCATTCTGGAAAGAATTTTCAACAAAAACCGAGGGTCCACTGTATGTGTATTTATTTCACTTTTTAACTGTTTTTTTATGCCTAGCTGTACTGAACACTTAATATATGATAATGTAAACACATTAAAAGGCGTTATAGACACATTTGATAATGAAAAAATGGCTCTTTTCCACCCACCAGTGATTTTCGCTTATCGCATGGGGCCGGAAACCTACTATAAGTGCAAAATGAAGTTCCACACTATCATGAAGTTACAAATTGTGATGTAGAGACAGTGAACTCATACCATTTAGCTAAAAGACAAACACTGAGAGGACAAAAAATGGATAATCTCTTATCATCTACAGTGGTACCCCGGATTACAGTGGACCCCCGAGTTTCGTAAACCCCGGAAATCGTACATTTATGTAAGTATAATATTGTAAGTGCTTGTGGAAAAGTATTTTTGGGGGTCTAAAATAAACTAACCTACGTGACATTTTTCCTTAAGGGAGTAAATTCGTTCGGTAATGGCACTTGAGCAGACTTCAGGAGTGAAGTTTTTACGAAACTCGGGGGTCCACTGTACTTACAGCTCCCAACTCGAACAATTATGTAAGTGTATTTTTGTAAGTGCTTGTGTAAGTGTATTTTTTAGGGTCTGAAACAGACTAATCTAATTTACATTCGTCCTCATGGGAACAAATTCGTTCGGTAACGGCACTCGAACAGCCTTCTGGAACGAGTTATTGACAAAATCCAGGGTACCACTATACAGTGGTCCCTCGGTTTTCGCCGAAAATTCATTCCAGAATGTTGCTCAAGTGCCATTACCGAATGAATTTACTTCCTTAAGAAATAATGTCACGTAGGTTAGTCTATTTCAGACCCCCAAAAATACACTTGCAACAGTACTTACGAAAATACACTTACATAAATGTTCGAGTTTGGAGATGTACGAAAACCGAGGGACCACTGTATTTGTAATTACACATCTGTAGCTATGGGTGCAGAGCTGTATTCGCGGTGTCCCGTCTTCATTAGTATGATCACCATAAAATTAAAATTATTTTCACTTTTATTATTTTTATTATTCCTTCCACTCATTTTCAATTATTATTTTTTAATTTTAAGCTCTATATATTCATTCCTTTTTCATTTCCTAGATAGATCCTTGCATACTTACACTTTTTACTGCCTTTTGTAAGCTCTTCATATTAGCTCCAGTGCAATATTAAGTCCTAACTGTGTGCAATATTTTTATACAAGTTGTCTAAGTCAATATATCAATCCTTCTTATTAGTTAATAGCATATTTTACTCTTAGTAGTACATATATTCTTCATTAGACATATGAATGTTAACATCGATCCTGATCTCAACCTCTTATTAAATGGCATAAACAATCCTAACAATAATTGCCTTTACTACACTGCTAGTCAGGTCAAGACACTACTCAGTACCAACAATAATATAACAGTATTCAATTATAATGTCAGGTCATTGAGTAAACACTTAGATGACCTCCTAGCATTACTCAGTTCTCTGCATGCCAGTATGTCAATCATAACTCTCAATGAAACCTGGCTTAAACACGACGTTGCAAGCATCTTTGCTATACCTGGTTACACAGCCATACACAACTGTAGGCCCGATCAAATTGGAGGTGGATGAACTTGAATGCATCAAATCTACCTGCACCAGGGATGAAAATGGTGAATATACATTTGCAAAAATGTAATGCATATGAAGGGCCATATGATCTGGAATTCATTGCCTGAAAATAGAAAAGGGCACCTGCCTGTGCACCAATTTAAGGCTCTACTTAGAAATCACCTCATCTCCCAAAACTAACAACACAAACACTATTTATTATCGCCACCATCAACACAAAAATTGAAAAACTTTATAAGATTATTTCAAAACTAAAATGGTCTCAATCTCATTATGTATAATATGCTAAAATATAATAGTACTGTAACCTGTTATTTAACTACTTGTTAATTTAATTACTGCTAAACCACTACTACATCTGTTGATATTTAAAAAAGAATGTTCAATTCGAACCAACTATGATATATATGTCTAGTATTAAGTAGTCTGTAAAGCATTATGTTTAGTCGGCACGAAATGCCTCGGCATGATATTGGCTTTCTTTGCACTTAGCAAATCAATATTGTAATTACACATTGTAAACTATGCATGGAAATAAACTCCTTATAACATGTCAGTCACACATTGTAAACTATGCAAAGAAATAAAAATTTTAATTTGAATTTGAATTTGAATGATTAGATGTCCAAAAGAAAATTAGGAAACCACTAAGAAGACCATGGAAGCATGACAATTAAATAAAAAATTATATTTTAGTAAAAGAAAGATCTGAATCACAGTAATATACCAGCATCTGCTTAAGAGGATAGATTCTGTGTCTTATGCCAAGATTTGAAATGATCATTTGACAATATCAAACTGGCCCAGTTTAGGCCAAAAAGAATGAGTCAGAAAAATAACCATTAATCAGTAACAGGAACTCCTAGCCAAATTCCACAATTTTCACTCTTAAATAGAATTTATTTTTTATTAACACATCGGCCGATTCCCACCAAGGCAGGGTGGCCCGAAAAAGAAAAACTTTCGTCATCATTCACTCCATCACTGTCTTGTCAGAGGGGTGCTTTACACTACAGTTATAAAACTGCAACATTAACACCCCTCCTTCAGAGTGCAGACACTGTACTTCCCATCTCCAGGACTCAAGTCCGGCCTGCCGGTTTCCCTGAATCCCTTCATAAATGTTACTTTGCTCACACTCCAACAGCACATCAAGTATTAAAAACCATTTGTCTCCATTCACTCCTATCAAATACGCACACGCATGCTTGCTGGAAATCCAAGCCCCTCGCACACAAAACCTCTTTTACCCCCTCCCTCCAACCTTTCCTAGGCCGACACCTACCCCGCCTTCCCTCCACAACAGATTTATACACTATCGAGGTCATTCTGTTTCGTTCCATTCTCTCTACATGTCCGAACCACCTCAACAACCCCTCCTCAGCTCTGGATAATAGTTTTGGTAATCCCGCACCTCCTCCTAATTTCCAAACTCCGAATTCTCTGCATTATATTCACACCACACATTGACCTCAGACATGACATCTCCACTGCCTCCAGCCTTCTCCTCGTTGCGACATTCATCACCCATGCTTCACACCCATATAAGAGTGTTGGTATATCTATACTCTCATACATTCCCCTCTTAACTTCCATGGACAAAGTTCTTTGTCTCCACAGACTCCGAAGTGTACCACTCACCCTTTTCCCCTCATCAATTCTATGATTCACCTCATCCTTCATAGACCCATCTGCTGACATGTCCACTCCCAAATATCTGAATACATTCACCTCCTCCATACTCTCTCCCTCCAATCTGATATCCAATCTTTCGTCACCTAATCTTTTTGTTATCCTCATCACCTTACTCTTTCCTATATTCACTTTCAATTTTCTTCTTTTACATACCTTACCAAATTCATCCACCAACCTCTGCAACTTCTCTTCAGAATCTCCCAAAAGCACAGTGTCATCAGCAAAAAGCAACTGTGACATCTCCCACTTTGTATTTGATTCTTTGTCTTTTAACCCCACACCTCTTTCCAAGACCCTTGCATTCACTTCTCTTACAACCCCATCTATAAATATATTGAACAACCACGGTGACATCACACATCCCTGTCTAAGGCCTACTTTTACCGAGAAATAATCTCCCTCTCTCCTACACACTCTAACGTGAGCCTCACTATCCTCATAAAAGCTCTTCACTGCTTTCAGTAACCTACCTCCTATTCCATACACCTGCAACATCTGCCACATTGCCCCCCTATCCACCCTATCATACGCCTTTTCCAAATCCATAAATGCCACAAAAACCTCTTTACCCTTATCCAAATACTGTTCACCTATATGTTTTACTGCAAACACTTGGTCTACACACCCCCTACCTTTCCTAAAGCCACCTTGTTCATCTGCTATTCTGCTCTCCGTCTTACTCTTAATACTTTCAATAATAACTCAAATATTCTCAAATAGAATATAATCTGAAAAACACTAAGCTTAGAGAGAAACACACATTAACTAAGCTTACCATTTGCTGTGTCATCAACCTTCTGCTCTTCATTCTTCTCCACATCCACAGTATCAAGCACTTTATCTTTCTTTGTCTCTACATTGTCTATTTTCTTGTCTGTGTTGCTTGCCACTACTTCCTCCTTAATTTCAATCTCCTCCCTTTTTTCCTCAACCACATCTTTTTTTTCAGCTAAATCATTCTTCACTTCTAAGACCTCTTTTTCTTCTGTATCCTCCACATGATCTTTCTCTTCACTTGTCTCTCTCTCTTCAACTTCCTCCTCCTTGTCCTCTACACCTGGATCACTTTTCTTTTCTGTTTCTTCAGGGCTATTCTCCTGATTCTCAGCTATTTCTTTAGCTCTCCGCTCAGCCTCTTCTTGAGCTTGCAGGAACACCAAGCTATCCTTAAGACTCTTGATAATGATTGTCTTTGTTTTTGATTTATCCGAACCTGGAATAGGAAGATAAATGATAAATCTGTGACAACCCATTTCACTCAATGCATTTTTTTTAACACATCGGCCGTTTCCCACCGAGGCAGGGTGACCCAAAAAGAAAGAAAAACTCTGAAAGAAAAAACTTTCATCATCATTCAACACTTTCACCGTCACTCATACATAATCACTGTCTTTGCAGAGGCCCTCAGATACGACAGCTTAGGCATCCCTCCAAACCCCTCCTTTAAAGTGCAGGCATTGTACTTCCCATTCCCAGGACTCAAGTCTGGCTAACTGGTTTCCCTGACTCCCTTCACAAAATATTACCCTGCTCACACTCCAACAGCTCATCAGGTCCCAAAAACTATTCATCTCCATTCACTCCTATCTAACACGCTCACACACGCTTGTTGGAAGTCCAAGCCCCTCGCCCACAAAACCTCTTTTACCCCCTCCCTCCAACCTTTTCGAGGACAACCCCTACCCCACCTTCCTTTCCCAACAGATTTATACGCTCTCCAAGTCATTCTACTTTGTTCTATTCTCTCTAATTGACCAAACCACCTCAACAGCCCCATTTATTGTCAGTTAATGTTTCTGGGAAACATCGCCCTGTAACATGATCTCAGGCTAGGCCTCCTAAATTGGAAAAGAAATATTTTAGGAATAAGAACTACAGGTGCTCCTTGACCTATGATGGGTTACATTCCGATGAATCCATCGTAAGTAGAAAACATTGTAAGTTGAATATGAATGTGATATGCTAAATAAATAAATAACTACTGTAACTGAATAAGTAAATAAACAAATAATTACTGTAACTAAATACATACAGTGGTACCTCGGTTAACGATGGTCCCCAAACTCGCCCTTTTATGTAAGTTTATTTTTTTAAATGCTTTTGTAAGTGTATTTTTGGGGATCTAAAAGGACTAGTCTGTTTTACATTATTCCTTATGGGGATAAATTCGTTTGGTAATGGCACTTGAACAGCATTCTGGAACGAAAAAATATTGTTAACCGACGTACCACTGTACCAGTACAGTGGTACCTCTACTTACGAGCAAAGTTCGTTCCAGTCGGCTATTCAAGTGCCGATACCTAAGGAATTTTTTCCCATAAGAAATACAGTAATGTAAATTAGGTTAATCCATTTCAGACCCCCAAAAATACACTTACATAATTGTTCGAGTTGGGAGGTACCACTGTATTGAAAAGTAAATAAATGAATACAGATTTATCCTACTAATAAATGTACTGTACTATACAGTACAAAAACAAACTTTACATGATTGTAAAATTGAAATATGGTAAGTAGAACCATTGTAAAGCGAGGAGCATCTGTATTAAGGAATACACAGAAAAGTAAATGTAAATACATAATGAACTGAAACAGAAATTTGCAATCAGTTATCTGATGTATTCAAGAAACAGGTAGGTTATTATTTCTTATTACTGTAATATGAATATGACAGAACTAGTGATATATGGTCTCTGAAACATTAAATGAATCAAAAACTAAAAAAATATTCTTCAGTTAATTAATTTGCATTAGGTATCACTTCTACTTTCATGGGACCTCTAAGAATGTAACCCTCATAAATTTGGAGGGATGACTAAAGAAGACTACCCCCATTTTCAGAAATCATTTAATGTACTGTACAAACAAAAACAGACATGTTATAAAACAAAATCCTCACACTTTCTATAAAGAATACAAAAAATTATTTACCACTTTATACTGCATAATGTATCTAAATTGTATAAAAATTATTTTAGTCATTTATTTTACCTGTAAGTCAAATGAAATACTCTATATACAGTACCTTCTTCCTGCTTGATTTTGTTGCCATCTTTAGTCTTGCAACTGTCCTGCTCTTTACTGGGAGAGTCGCCAGATTGGGAAGGAATGGGGATAGCCTTCAGGTCCAAATCTACACCATTTGAGGTTCTTGATTCCTTTAGAGAATCATCAAGTGTCACTGGCTGAGGTAGAGGGATGGAACGGGGATCCGGAAGAGTGGAGGGTGGAATTGGGAGGGGTATGCTGTCCAGTGCAATTACACCCCCAGAACCGTTCTGTACCTTGAGGCCAATGCCAGGACTTGGGATGGTCTTTGAATCATTATTTTGACCATTAGAGCCTTTCAGCTCTGTAATTTTATTTGAATTTTGTCTTAATTTATCAAATAAATCAAATTTTTCTTTTGAAAAGAGGATCTTTTAGGCGATCTCGACTTTGATCTATGAGAT
Organism: Cherax destructor; assembly: GCA_009830355.1. NCBI lineage: Eukaryota > Metazoa > Arthropoda > Malacostraca > Decapoda > Parastacidae > Cherax > Cherax destructor. The sequence goes on along the minus strand of WNWK01041790.1, from coordinate 3,091 downwards.
TTCGATATTGATCTTTACGTGATCTTGACCTTGATTTTCTATGTGATCTTGACCTTGATTTCCTACAAGATCTTGACCTTGATTTCCTACGAGATCTTGACCTTGATTTCCTACGAGATCTTGACCTTGATTTCCTACGAGATCTTGACCTTGATTTCCTATGGGATCTAGACCTTGAATTTCTCCTGGATCTTGAACTTGAATTTCTTCTGGATCTTGAACCCGAATTTCTTCTAGATCTTGAACCTGAATTTCTTCTAGATCTTGAATTTGAGTTTCTTCTGGATCGTGATCTTGAATTTCCTCCGGATCTTGACCTTGATCTTCGTCTTGAAGAGGACCTTGAGCCTGATTTAGAGGATCGCAGTTTTTTCGTGCCTCTTGGCGTTAATGATCTTGAAACTGGAGATGATCTCTTATTATTTTCAGAAACTATGGGCGATCGTGTTCTTGACTTATTCTGATAGCATTTTGACTTAGAACGTGATCTTGAACATTTAGAACCTCTGGAGCGTGATCTTGATCTGGACTTAGAATATTTTCGCCTGCCTCTGCTGAGACTCTCCGATTTCAAGTGAACGTTATTCAGAGAGTTTGAAATGGGTAATGCAGGGGATTTGGACTTGGAGGCCACAGTCTCGTCAATTTTAGAGAGCTTTCCTTGTGATTCGTCTTTGCTGTCTACATCAGATATTGATATACTAACAATTTTTTGGTGTCTGCTCGCACCTCCTGAAGAACGATCACTTAACTTTGGGCTTTTGGACTGGGATATATTTTTATGTTTTTCTTTCACAGCTGACATATTGTCTTTGTCTTTTACATCCAGCATATTTTTGCCCTTTTCTTTTATATCTGAGATACCATTGTCCTTTTCTTTTATATCTGACATACCTTTGTCCCTTTCTTTTACATCTGACATACCTTTGTCGTTTTCTTTTACATCTGACATACCTTTGTCCTTTTCTTTTACATCTGACATACCTTTGTCCTTTTCTTTTACATCTGACATACCTTTGTCCTTTTCTTTTACATCCAACACATTTTTGTCCTTTTCCTTTATATCTAACACACTTTTGTCCTTTTCCTTTATATCTAACACACTTTTGTCCTTTTCTTTTAAATATGATATATTTTTGTCTTTTTCTTTTACATCTGGCATATTTTTCTCTTTTTTTATATCTGACATACTTTTGTCTTTTTCTTTTATATCCAACATAATTTTGTCCTTTTCTTTTACATCCAACATATTTTTGTTCTTTTCTTGTGCATCTAACACACTTTTGCCCTCTTCCTTGGCATCTAACATACTTTTACCCTTTTCCTTGCCATCAGACATATTTTTATCTTTTTCTTTTCCCTCAGACATTTTTCTGTTTTTTTCCTTTACATCTGACAATTGCGCCTTTTTAATTTCTTCCTGCACCATTATTTTTTCAATCAGTGCTTGATTTCTGACCTTAATATCTTGCAAGATGCTGACGGAGAGTTGCTCGTCCTCAAGTGTCTCACTGCCTTCTTTTTTCTTCCTCTTCTTATGTTTGTGCCGCCCTCCATCTCCTTTTTTTCGGCGCTTCTTCTTCTTTTTCTTTTTGTCTTTCTTCTTCTTTGTTGATTTTCTCTTCTCGATCTTTCCATCCTGAGTCTCGTCTTGGACTACACTCGAAGCACCTTTTGCTTCCTCGTCACTCTCACTAGACAGTGAGTCACTTTCTTCATCAAAGTTCACAGGAAAATCATCGCTATTTTCCGAGTCCCCAATATTTATAACTTCATTTTGGAATATTTTCTTCTATTTCACACAGTTTTGTGACAGAGGTACATTTAGAGAACTGAAAAGCTCATTTATTATTTCATCAGAAGTTTTGTTGCTTTCCACGTCTCCCATCTGAAAAAAAAAAAAAATGACTGAACATTGTACACTGAAATTTAAACATAGTCAACATTAACCCTTTGACTGTCGGAGGCCCCATTCTGAAACTGTCATTCTATGTCGCAAAATTGTTGAAAAAAATTATTTTCTCTTATGAAATGATAGAGAATCTTTTCCCGATTGTAATGACACCAAAAGTATGAAATTTGATGGAAAACGTATGAAATTACGCTCCGCAAGTTAGCGATATCAGCGACATATACGCATTGGCGATTTCGCTGACTTTGAGCCCTATTTTCGGCCAATTCCATTGTTACAGTCGACCAAACTCCTAGTTATTTCTTTAGAACTCCATTTGTTCTATCGACTGAGTACAAGAAACCACCAATTTACCAATTTCAACTACCCAATAAGTGGTCAGAAATTGGCAATTTTGCCAATTTCATGCAAAATAAAAGATGTCAATTTCAAAACAGGGTCTAGAATAAACAATGCAGACATTCCTGACACTATAATAAGATGTTATCTGTTCATTAGTCACGCTTAGGGCCCCTCTTATATTACTCTTGCTTTCTATTTTGATTTTTATTCACAAAAATAGAAGATTTATTGTTATGCAGACTATTGCATTATTGTAAAAACAGTATAAATAATATCTGTACACTTGTGAAAGAATATTAGACTCACCAGTTGATGTGTATTGACGCGTGGTATGATTTGTTTACTCTTTAACATTGGCAAAATCGAATATTTCCGCTACTTTGAGCTCAATTTCCAGATCGTTTTCATCATGAAACTAATCAAAATCATTCTATTCCTGTAATATGTCTTCCATTCTATCAAATGAGACCACACAAAGAGAATACAACTATAAATACTATACGAAAATACACCTCAAAGTCGGCGTTTTATTCCAAAAACATGGTCAGAGTTTTTTATCATTATGACTGCGTGCTGCAGGATTTTATACTGTGCACACTGACCACACAGACCCATTCTTCATATGTCCCCACCAGCTTTTCCCCCCTTTGATTTGAGGTCGCAAAATTTTGAGTTTTATACGTCCAAATACTGGCTCTAAGACGTATATATACGACCCAAAACGTCGGGTTAAAGAACTTGCAAAATCAGCTTCTGCAATTTTAACCCTTTCACTGTCTCCCATGTAGATCACGCGTAAACCAACCCTGGGGGGGTTAGAACCCCCAATCAGAAGTC
>WNWK01041789.1:0-16282 GCA_009830355.1 Cherax destructor | reverse complement strand
CAAGTTTGGATGAATCATTCACAGTGCCACTGTTGGGTTTGATCGTGATGAAGGTAGAAATTCCCCCCCAACGGGGATCGTAGGGCTGAAGGAAGTCAGAGCTGCTGTGACCGCACTGGGCAGAGTCAACTAGCAGAATCCTGTGTCTAATCGTAATAATATATCATAATCGTGTCCGGGGGGTGAGGGAGGGTAGCCCTTTTTTTTTTGGGGTCATGGGAAGAAGGGGAGGGGGTAGGGGGGGTTAGGGTGGATGGTAGATGGGAGTGGTTAATGTTAGTTTTATTGGGGTTTGTATCCGGGGGCGGTACCAATTTGGGGCATGTGAAGGATAATTTTGTGGAGGGAAGAGTTAATTTATGTTTAAAGGGGGGTTTGGTTCAAGTAGCTATCAGGGGGGGAGATTGGAATTGTATTATTAGACTCAAGGATGGGAAACCCCGAGGGGTTCGGGGGCCGAGGATTTGGGGGAAGGTTTTGTGTGCAGTGGGGTGGTGGACGTAGTGGGAGGGGAATAACCTGGTGGAGAACATTTAGGGGGGGGAAGGTATGCACCCGGGGTTTAGATAGGATATATGTGAAAAAAAGTAGTGGGGGGGGGAGAAAGTGGAATGCATAGATGTTGGTTTTTCGGACCATGGTTTTTTTTGGCAAAATTTGGGGGTGGGAGGAGGCAGTGGGTGTTTCAAAGTTATTGGAAGCCCAATAAAAGGGATTTGGGGAAGAGGCTGGGGGCAGGGGGTTTTTTTGGAGGGGGGTGGAATTTTGGGGGGGTCGGGGTATTTTGGGGGTGGAAAAGGGGAATGAATGTGGGAAACTTGCCTTTAAAGGGTTTTTTTTTGAAAAGGTGGGTAGGGAAGATGGGGAAAAAATTTGGGTATCAACAGTATTTGGGGGGTTTTTGGGGGGATGCTGGAGGTGGAGGGGGTTTTAGGGAGGGAAGGGGTTTGGGGAGGGTTTGGGTATTTTGGGATATTCAGAATGATCGGTTTCGCGTTAAGAGTCAGGAGTGGCATGGAGGAAGGTTGGGGTGATAAGGCCCCCGGGGTGGTTCTGGGGAAAATTTTGGGGAGGAGGGAAGGTATGACAAGGGGGCCTTAGAATTGGGGAGGACAATTTGGGGGTATAAGAAGGGGGGGGGTTTAAAGTACGACTGTAGCGATGAGGGGTAGGGGGAATTGGGTAGAGAAAAAAATTTATGAGGGGGGGGGGGGATGCTTGGGTTTTGGGGGAGGAAGTTTAAAAGAGCATAGAGGAGAGAGGAGTGGTGAGGAGAGGGGGGAGTTGGGGGGGGGTAATTACTGAGGAGGAGGTTTGGGAGGCGGTAAAAGGACTACGGGGGGGAAGCCCCCAAGGGATTGAGGGTTTTCCCCCGGGAGGTGTATGTAATTTTTTTTGGATGTGTTGAGAGAGGTTTTGGTAAAGGTTTTTAATGAAATGGGGGGGGGGGAGGTGCTGGCAGAGTCATTTGGGGAACCAGGGTGGGGGTGTTGGCCCCAAAAAACGTGGGGGCCCCCAAGGGACTTAAGGATTATAGAGAATTGCTTTGATGTGCACAGTTTAAAAAAAATTTTCGCAAATTTTTTTGGCAAATAGGTTTAAAGGGGGGTTTAAGGGGGTTGGTTGCAGGGGGGGCAATTTGGGATCCCGGGGGGGAGAAGGAGATTGGGACATAGGAGGTTAAAAGGGTTTTTAGAAGATTGTGGTGAAGGAGGTGAGTTAGGTTTGGATTGGGCTATGGCTTATGAGGGGGGCAGGGGGGAGCATTGTTGGAGATTATGAGGAGACGGGTTTTTGGTGAGGAAAATGGGTTGGGTTCGACTTATTTTATGCTGAGGCATTGCTTAAGGTACAAAAATGGCAGGATTAGTTGGGCGAAGAAAGGGGAGAGGTTTCCCCGGGGTGTCCTTTATCTCAGATCCTTTTTTTTGCAGGCCCTTTTTTTCGGTTGGTTGGGGGAAAGGGGAGAAGGGGGGGGGGAGGGTGGTTTGGGGCGGGGGGGGAAAAAATGGGGTTTCGATGATACCACGGGTTGGAAAAAAACGAGTGAATGTTTACGATGGATCAGTGATTTGGTGGTGAGGTTTGGAAAATGGGCATGAGTGTTTTGGGGGTAAATCAGTTTTGTTAGAGGAGGAATTGGGGTGGGGGGGGCTTGGGGGGAAAAGGGGGGATGGTCTTGCGTTGAGGAGTTGAAAGTTTGTGGTATATGTTTTTGGAACTAGAAGGGGGAAGGGAGGTGAATTCTAGGGAGGTGGTAGATAAAGCTTGGATAGGATAAGGGTTGGGGGGGAAGGAGGTAACTTTGTTACAAAGAGTTTTGGGGGAATGTATTAGTATACAGGTTATGGTTTGGGGGCAGTTTTACCTTTGTTGGAGGGGATGTTCGTGGTTGGAAAAGGGGGGTTTATAATTTTGTGGGGGAAGGGGGGGGGCACTGGTTAAATAAGGAGGTGGGGAAACTAGAGTTAAATGTGGGGATTGGGTTTGGTTCCCCCCAAGACTGAGTCTGAGCAGTGTTTTTTTTTAAAAAGGAATTTCATTTTTACTGGGGGGGAGGGGGTAGGCGGGGAGGGGGGGGGATGAGGGGGGGGAGGGGAATGGTGGGAGGTAGAGAGTTGGTGGGGGGTGAGGGGGGGCCTTGTTTCTTTTTTGGGGGAAGGGGGTTTGGGGAAAAGGGACGAGCGAAAAAGGTTGATAGGGGGGGGGTAGGGAAAGGAGTGAGGGGGGGGAAACTTTTTCCCTTTTTTTGACTGGAAGAGTATTTTGGGGGGTTTTTGGGAAGGAAGGTTCACCAAGTGTTCGGGGGGGGGGTTTTGGGGTTTTTCATGGGATTTTGGAAAAAGAGTCAGTTTTTTTTATGGGAAGGGGAAATAATGGGGAGTGTGGGGAAAGTGGGGAGGGGAGACGGCATTTCATGTGGTGTATTTTTTTTGGGGATGGGAAAGGTGCGGATTGGGTAGGGGGGGGTTTATTTTGATTAGTGGGGGGGTGGTCCGTGTTGCGTGCTTTAAGTTTAGATTTGGGTGATTATCGAAAGTGTGCGCAGGGATTGATGTACATTGTTTTGGATTATATTTTCGGGGGTTTTTGGGGTATGAGGGGGGTTTTGGGGTGAGGGTTGGGGGTTTAAACTTGGGGGGCCCTAATTTTTAGAACGAAATGTAGGGGAAAGGGGGGTTTATGGGGGAGTTGGGGGGGTTTTTTTCCCAGCGTATAGAGTTTTGACAGTGGGAGGGGGGTTTTGAGGTTATATTAGTGTGGGTGGGGGGTTAATGGGATGTGTTGGTAGGTGTAGGGGGGGGGGCTTTTTGGGGTTTTAGGGGGTGGGGGGGTTTTTTTTCTGTTTTGGCTGTGTTCCAGTGGACATGCATGTGTGTTTGGTGTTATGCAAGGAACCACGGTATGTTTTTATAAGGTTTGTTTTTTAACCTTATGTGTTTTGATCTTTTGGACGGTGTTTGAGGTAGTATAGGCCTGGTTTTTGGTTTTTTTTTTCTTTACCCTGTGTGGTGAAGTGTTATGAGATGTTTGGTTTGTTGTATTGTCAAGTGAAAGGATGGAATGTGTGGGAAGTGGAAGTTTTTATGGATGGGTTAATATTTTGTAGCAATTAGAGTGAATGGTTTGTTGTATGTTGTTTGAAGCCTTTATGTTTAGGTTTAATGTACGGCTTCTATGTTGTGTATGACTGATAGTGATCAGTTGATCCTTTATTTTGTGAGAGCTTATAATGTTTTTTTGGCTCGGTTGGGTGTGGGTATGTTGTCACATTTTGTTGTTGGTTAAAGCCAATTTTTTTTTGGGTGTAATAACCAGGTGTGGTGGATGTGTTGTACTCTTTAGGTTTTATTTGAGCAGATTTCATCTATTTTGTGGATTGGAGTTAAATTGTTTAGTTGCAAGTTGATAATAAGAATGTATAGCACTGTCATAAATAAATACACTTTTGGTGTCTGATGCTCGTTTTGATGTTTGTATTGTAATGTTTGGATAATATTTATGTTTTATGATGTTATTTAAATTTGTTAAAGAAAAGTTACGTTTTCTTGAATGAGTTCATATTTTATACTTACTCATGTAAATTTGTTTGGTTTAGTTATATTTGCTTCAACCAAGATATTTAATAATAAAGTAAAGTTAATATGTTTAATAAAATATAAAAAAAAAAAAAAAAATATTTACACAAACACAATTAACAAAGGTAGACAGTTTACAACACAAAATCTACTCCAAAACTGCCTTCCACAACAGTAAGGCACAAATGGAACATGAGAAACCCATCTCAGGAAACCTTTAAGTTACATACAACATGTTGGAAAACGGTTCATACCCAAGTTGTGAAAAAAATAAGAACCCTATATAAGCACAGCTTAAAGGGAACTTTCTACACCTATAACTATACATCACCAGTCCAGTAGGTTATGAAGAAAAGCCACTATGGTTACCCCTGACACCTTTGCTCCATAGGGGTTCCCTCCCACCCCGTCTCCCATCATACCACACACATCACACATTCCAGTCATGTGTCATATGCCCGCTGAGTCCACCGTCACCCACCCACCCTCCCTTCATTCATACGCCCTTCCCCACCATGTATACCCCCAACCCTGTCGCCGGCCAGTCCTTTTAAACCCTCCCTCACAGCTCTAGTAAACTACCCACCGCCAACTCCCTATAACCCACAGAAAAAGCTGAATCCCACCTTCGACCATAAAGATCCCTATTTCTACATTTTGTCCTATAAAACACAGCAGCCAAAGCCTTAACTCTACACTCCACCAGCACCCCCTCATACCCCATGACACATACATGTAGTCTGCCACTAGGTACAATACCGCCCATCTCACCTCCCCTCCCACATCAAAGCTCAAGGCCCGTAATGTTGAAAGCCCTCTCCCTCCCACCCTGCATAACACCTTCCCAAGCCATTCAAGCACAACTTTCAATAAAGGACAAAAATACACCGTACGCAGTATCCTCCTCCCCGCATCTATCACACAGCCCTCCCTTCCCTATCCCCATACTGGAACAAAATTGCCTTCGATGCAACGATCCCCATTAAAAACCTATACACAAATTCACGTACTCTGGGTTTGAGCCACAACTTTCTTAATCCCTTCCATATACCCATCCAATCATACACAGGGTATATCGCTGCCCCATGCAGCACCTCCCCATGCACCCCTCCCCTGCCCAGGAGACTCGCAGTGATCCTCCTCGGCTCCTTAACCACCATGATTCGCCTCAACATTCCTTCACACTCCCTCAGATCATTCCCCTTCCACCACCTTCTGACATCTTCCATAACCAATCCCACTCTCCTCCCACGCACCCCACCCACCCTGAGGTATCGATGCTTAATGTAAACACACTGCAGACGCCTTGCTAACGGGATGAGCCCCAAACCTCCTTGACGTACCCTCGTCATTACTACTTCCTTACTTAACCACGCCCTCCCATAACCCCATATATAACGTAATGCCCTTCTCTGCAATTCCTTCACATCCTCAAAAATAATGGGGAACACCGCCGCCACATGCCACAGTTTACTAAACACTAATGAATTGACGATCACTACCCTCTGATGCAATGTGACGTCCCCAGGCTGCCATCCACCCATACGTTTAATAGCCTCCCTTACTACCACCTATGCATTAACCGCCCTGGCCTCCACCGGGTCTGCCCTGTACACCACCCCACAAATCTTCACCTGTTCCACTATTGCCCACCCCCTGCCCTCACCAACCCTCCCCCTTACCCACCTACCTACCTCCAACAATTTAGATTTAGCATAGTTTACTTTCATCCCAGTAGCCTTCCCAAAAATCTCTACAAAACGCCCCACATTCACTAACTCCTCTACATTTCGCACTAGTACAGTAGTATCATCCACATATCCAACTATCCCTACATCCCCTTCCGTCCCCTCAGCCCTTCCTCCTGAAACTAAATGATAAAAGGGGTCTTGCATGAAAGCAAACAATACCTGGGACAAGGGGCAGCCCTGTCTTAAACCCTTATCCATAGGCACCTCCATTCCAATTTTACCATTTATCTGTATCCGAACCTTGGCTCTCGCATACAGAGTCTCTACCCACCCTACTAATTCATTCCCAAAACCCTGCCTCCTCATGATATCATACAACATACTCCTGTCAACACTATCATAAGCAGCACTCCAATCGATACTCAACACCCCCCCTCCTTCACCACTCTCAATAAAATCCCTAATTTGACCATGGCCCACACCCATGCTTCTACCTGGGATTCCACATTGTCCCTTATGTAAGACCATTCCCACCACTTTCTTAAGCCTATTACCTAGTACCTTTGCGAAGATCTTGTAATCAGCACACATTAATGTTATAAATCTATAATCCTTCATCGTCCTACATTCCTCTTTTTTCTTCACCAAAACTATAACCCCAGTGTTCTGCATGCTACCCAATACCCTCCCATTCTTCATACAATTGAATACTTTAACTAAACAATCCCTTAGGGGCTCACAATTATGCACATAGAAATCATTAGGGAGACCATCCAATCCAGGTGCCTTCCCTTTGCTCAAACCCTGCACTGCCTCCCATACCTCCTCCTCACTAATCTCTCCCTCCATTTCTTTCCTGTCGTCCTTACTAACAATAGACCTAATCCCGTCCCCTACTACTGTCCTGTCCCTCACCCCACCCTCTTCCTCCTGCAAGTACTCTTTTACCCAGTGATCTGCATAGTTACTTATTCCCTCAGTAGTTCGGAGCAATTGTCCTTCTCTATACCCCCCAACTCCCGACAGACCTCCAACATCATCATAGTTGTGTCCCTCTGCCTCTTCTTAAACCGTCGGAGAACACAGGCCGATGGCCTCGCGTGTCGCATTAAATCGCTCATTCTGCAGTTCTCTCAGACCATTAAATCGCTCATTCTGCAGTTCTCTCAGATGCTCTTTCAGAATACCCATCTCATCCATCCTAGGATTCCCGCCCCTTTTGTAACAATCCTCCAGTTGACCCTCCAAGTACCTCTGTAATCCGAATTTTCCCCAATTCTCTTCCCTGCCCATTTTTGTATAATACTTCCTAATACACGGCTTTGCCCACATTTCCCACCAACTCAGTAAGTCTCCCGCATGCTGACCTCTCTCCATTGCCCCTGCCACCATGCAGCAAAACTTTCTCCCTCACCAACTCCCTGCAGTAAACTTATATTCAATTTCCAGTAGCTGTCATACCTTTTAATCATTCCTTCCCAGCTAATATCTGCCAACACACCCCTATGATCAGAATATCCCACGTCTATAGCTTCTACCCTACCAACCTGTATCTCCTTAGTTACATAAATCCTATCTAGGCGCGCCTGATATCCCCGCCTCACGAAAGTGTGCTCCACACACCATCCTCCTCCTCTAACTACATCCATCATCCCGGCTGCTCCTAATACCTCCCTCAGCCCTCCCAGGACACAGCCTGCTCCCCTGGGCTCTACATCCTTACCCCGTATGACACAGTTCCAGTCTCCTCCTATAATGGTTATCTCAGGCAGTCCTCTCAAATGCTACAGCAAAACATCATTTACGAAACGTTCCTTAGTACTCCTGCAGAGATCCGCTGGCATATAAACACTTATAAAACTCACGCGTACATCTCCCCATACCCCGTCCACCCTCACCATCCTACCCTCCTCACCTGTCTCCCACGCTAATAACTTAAAAGGACTGACCTCGCGCATGACCACAGCAGCCCCTCCCTTTAATTTCCATGAATCACCTGCATACACTCTGTACCCATTCAAACACAATTCCCTCGCACACCTGAAATTATGTTCTTGTACAAAACAAATATCTACCTGAAAACGTCACATAGTCACCTCAAGCCACCGTCGTTTCACCTCGGCCCGAAGGCCATTAACATTTATAGTGAGACTTCTGAAGACAACATAGAGGGTTTTCCTCGATACCTCTGGACTTTTGGCACTCCTCCTTCCTTCGCCTTCACACCCTGACCACGTTTAAGCCCTTCTCTTCCTGACACCCCACCCTTACCCTTGCGGGCAGCATCTACCCATGACTTTGTACAAACTTTCTGCGCGGGTGTGATCACGTCCTCATCGGACCCACCCACAGGCCTTTTACGTGAATCACTACTGTAATCCATAGCCACATTTTCCAACTGTTCGTCCTGCCTATGAACCACAGCCACCACATCCTGCACCACCAGGTTAGATTCCCCACAGACTCCACATGCCCAACTCCAGGTTCTAAAGGGGACTCTTCTCCAGGTGTGCCAAGAAAATCTCTGAGGGCATCTTGCAAAATATGGGGCAAGTCCCCCTGCAAAATCTCCCCATCCACAGAAGCATTCCCCCCCTCCGGCTTTTCTGCACCCGAGCCATCAGGCAGTGTCTCAAAGGTGACGCCTGTCTCGTCCACCTCATCACTCCACCGCTTACTCTGTCCCACACTTGGTGGTACTTGCACCACACTCTCTGTCCTGTAAACCACCTTGTCATCCATTCGTTCTTCCTGACGACGGTCTGTCCTCCTCCCACAAGCAGCTGCAACATGATCATACGCCCCACATAGTCTGCAGGTTCGTTGTTGACCGGCGTATGTGACGTAGACTTGAGTCCTAAAATCCTCAAGGACAACATACGAAGGTATAGGCCGTCGGAGAGTCATTTTAAGGGAATATGACCCTTCCTGTAATCCTGCGTAAATTCCGTCAGTCCATTTGCCCATCACAGCCGTATGCACCACTCCAAATTGTTGAAACGCTGCTCGAATATCCCCATCCAAAACTTCAAATGGCACGTTTCGGACTCGAATATAGGTATAATATCTTGATACATCTCTCAAGCGTACCTCCAGGCCAGCGTTGATCACCATCGATTTGTCCTGGAACCTGTCCACAATCCTCTCATATGCCGCTGTCGTAGCAAACTTGATGAAAATTCTGTGCGCCCCATTCAGTGCTATGCCTCGTAATTCCTCAATTCCAATGCCATAAGCATCATGGATAATCGCAGGCAACAAAACATTCGAGTTATCCGGGTACACTGCTCCTCGCAACACTTCAACACACACGGTGTTGACCCTCCTCCTTGCTCCAGTCGCCATCTTGCTGAAAATCAGTAACTCTCTCGTTGGCCACCAGGTGTCAGCAACAAGAGAACCACTCAGTGCGATTGCCAGGCGGTGAATGTAATTGCACTGAGAGTTAACACTTTAGGGAATATAATAGTAAATAAAAAGAGTAAAACACTTTAGCACCAGAATTAGCACCTTAATTATCTTTTAAAGCTTCAAGTAAAGGAGTTATTGGATGAAAGGCAGTACTAGGTATTGATTTGTTGGGAACTATTTCAAGAGAATATACAAATGGGGATTAAAATTTAATGGACTCCAGGTAGATAGTAAGTATGATATAAAATTAACTTAGAAGTAAGATTTGATTTATATTATAAAGTTTCAGCAAGTAATAGCACTAAAAAAAGTACATTGTGTATGAGGTAGTTGGTACTAGCTAGTGAAGTTAGTACAAAAAATTTCACAAAGTAGTAGTAACATACACTAATACACCACACGTATATTATGTGTTGAGGACAATATTTAATCAGTAATGGTAATGTCAGCTTGTCTAAGGAAGTTGGTGAGATCACGTTCGTTTGATATAGAAAATTGCTGACCTGTTGATACTTTTCGAATTAGTATTTTCCCATCACGAGCGAAGCACTGATGGATTTTGTTCTCCAGTTTAAGTTTCCTCAACCTAAACAGAAGGTTTTGACGTTTCCTGGTTAGGCACTCGTTGATGTATACTCCATTCTTCACTGTAATTGCTGATTTAATTAGGTCCTTTTTTGTATCATATGAATGAAGTCTGATCATTATACTAGGTTTACCTTGTTTTCCTAGCAATCGTGTTTCTTTGATTTCATTACTTTGCACATTAACTCGTAGGTGGTCTTGTAATATGTTGATAGCAGTTTCCTTGCACTGGGATTGAGTTATGTCTCTGGGAATGTGGTTGCTGTTTATTATAACTGCATCAGACAAGTTATCTTGTTCGGTTTTGTCATCTTGAAAATCAAGATATTCATCAAGTCGAGTGTGCATGTTGTTATTCCAGTCCTTGATTGCTTCTTCCACCTTCATGTTCAGAGTTGTTATTTGATCGGTGTGACTGGTTATAGCTGTTTGTAGAGTATTTTCTGTGTCAGTATTTCCCGATGTAATCTTCTCTTCAAGGTTTTGGATCTTGATCTCGAGGTTAGTTAGCTTGGATTCATATTTCACTAGTTTTGCTTTGATGTCTTTGTTTTCAGCTTCAAGGGCAATGATGTATTCCCTAATAGTATCAGGAGTAGTCATACCTTGGTGCCCAGGAAGGAATCCTACGAAGCTGGTGGGGTTGGAGGGAGAGTCAGCCATGGTCGGTGGTGTTATTGTTGTCGTCGGGACCCGGGCGGGGGTGTGGGGGGTTGTTGATGCACCGGCTTTCTGTTGTGTAGACATGTTGTGTTTCAAAGTCCTTAGCGTTGGTTTCTTGTTACTGTTGTTGGTTCCTCTGCGATTTCCGTTCATAGTATCACTAGTGAAGCTATGGAGGAGGCTTTATTTCCTTTACCTTGGGTTAGGCTTTCGTCTGGCAGCGCGGGCGATGTTTGGGTTTGCAGGGCTGTCTTCCTTAGATCTTCAATTTTGTTAAGGTTTGGGTAGCATTTCTAGTATTCTTGGGTCATTTTGTGATCTACGTGGGTTTGTGCAGTTGTACCTTCAATTAGGCCATCACAAGCTTTGATGAGCGCTGAGTTTTTTGAAGAATAAGGGCTGCTATGATGCTGCCTCTGCCGCTGCCGCTCGCTAAAAACTGAGTCATACTGGGACTTAAGTAACTCACTCATTTCCTTGCTGTCTTCTGTGTAGAACCCATCCGGTTAAGTAGGGGCCCAATACTGGTTGTTGTTCTCGACTTGATTTTGCATAGGAAAAGAAATACTTTGGGTTTCTTTCAATTTCACTTATGGCTTTTAGTTCTTCCCGCGTCTCTTGATTCCTGTAAGATTCCTTTAGTTTTAATTTAATGTTTGCTATTTCTCTGACTAGTGTCTCCCTACGTATTTCATATATATTGGCCTCCTGTAGCCGCTCCGTTATTCTTTGCCTTCGCCTGTATAGGGAGCGCCTCTCTCTTTCTAGTTTGCATCTTATCCTCTTTTTCCTTAAGGGGATTTGCCTTGAGCAAACCTCAAGTACCACAGAGTTAATTTGTTCTAGACATAGGTTAGGATCCGTGATGCTTAGGCAATCTTCCCAGTTTATATCATTTAGGACTTGGTTTACTTGGTCCCACCTTATGTTTTTGTTATTGAAGTTGAATTTGGAGAAAGCTTCCTCGCGGCTGATCACATTTTGTTGATCTGGGGCTCCCCGCATGCATGTCTGGACCTCTATTATGTTGTGATCTGAGTATATTGTTTTTGATATGATGACATTTCGTATCAGATCATCATTGTTGGTGAAGATGAGGTCCAGCGTATTCTCTAATCTTGTGGGCTCTACTATTTGCTGGTTTAAGGTGAACTTGGTGCAGATATTTAAAAGTTCATGCATGTGTGAATTTTCATCTGAGCTGCTTCCTGGTGTTATTTCTGGTACCACATTGTTTGCAATGTTCCTCCATTTTAGGTGCCTGAGGTTGAAATCCCCCAGTAGCAAGATGTTGGGGGCAGGAGCTGGAAGATTTTCCAGACAGTGGTCAATTTTCAGAAGCTGTTCCTGGAATTGTTGGGACGTTGCATCCGGGGGCTTGTAGACAACCACGATGACCAGGTTTTGATTCTCGACCTTTATTGCTAATACTTCAACTACATCAATTGAGGCATTTAGTAGTTCTGAACATATAAGTAATATGTGATATGTGCTTAATTGTCCACTTATTGAGGAATACAGAGATAGACAGTATAATAACCTATGTGACATGTCAAGATATCTTATTAATGAAAATAAGATACCAGTTATACTAAGTAAATTTCCTAAATTTGCTTGTAACAGATAAGTGAAATGTAGATATAATTCCAAATGTACAATTATTAACCCTTTTGGGGCCTAGTGCCTAGGCCTTTTGTGTATCCATATGCTCTTGCGCTACCGTCCACAGGAATGGATATGGGGTGCACAATAAACTAGCCACTTCGGTGGCAAAATCTAAAAACTAATCCTCTACACAATTTGCACATGCCTCATCAAATGCAACTATATAATAACTTACACAAAGGGTCACCAAGGCCCCCTAAGAGCAAACATATGTATGATAATATACACTTGTACAATTGACCATAATTTTTGGAACAATGATTAAGCTATCATAAAACTTCTCACAATAAGTATGGACATCGCCGCAACGCTACTAAGTAACGTAGAATGACATCACATTATACAATGGCCGGACATATCCTTATGAGTTATCATGAGAACACCATGACCCGTCAATCAGAACCTGCCACTCAATGCACTACTCAGAACTAAAAGGTCAGGATCTTTTCAAAATGGGATCCCTAACAATTAAGTTTCACCAGATATAGGTTTATATAAACAACACATCCTAACATATGTACATTATATCGTCTTCTCCGTATACTCAGGTCCGCACCTGGTACAACCCCCTTGCTGTAAGAGCATGGTTATTCCAGCCAAGTAGCCAATCCTGCTACCAGGAACCCCCACCCCTCAGTACACGGCCTAAATTAAATACATCTCAATATGATTCTAACTCAATACACTAACATATACAAGTAAGCCAGTACACTATAACCAAATGTATACCATACACAAAGGATCACCAAGATCCCAATAGAACAAACAAATATATAACATTAATTCCTAGCACAATTGACAATTAAGTTCTTGAATTGTTAATAGGCATCGCAACCAATAGGAAACCCGATGCCATAACATAGATTATACAATATACTGTCACCCTACCAACCCTATTAAGGTACCTCTGTAAATATTTCACATAACCAAACTCCATATATCCATCACTCATACTGCCAGTGATCCTTAAAGGGAAGTTTTACACGCTGAAACGTAAATGGAACCAATTGGACTCCTAAATACAATGAACAAAATATATATATATTTATGAACAGAAGCACTAAGCCTGTGCATTACCATGTCCATAGTGACTCTGTGAAAACCCCCGATGCTATTCCCCTTACGTAAGCCCCCACCCTCCCCACTACCGGCCG
The DNA here is from genome assembly GCA_009830355.1 of Cherax destructor. Lineage (NCBI taxonomy): Eukaryota > Metazoa > Arthropoda > Malacostraca > Decapoda > Parastacidae > Cherax > Cherax destructor. Next base: position 3,034 of record WNWK01041789.1, on the reverse strand, counting down.
TTCACCCCTTGTATACCCAGTGGTCTGGTGGCTAGAGCTCTCGCTTCACACACGGAGAGCCCGAGTTCGATTCCCTTCGGGTGGAAACATTTCGACGTGTTTCCTTACACCTGTTGTCATGTTCACCTAGCAGCAAATAGGTACCTGGGTTGTTAGTCGACTGGTGTGGGTCGCATCCTGGGGGACAAGATTAAGGACCCCAATTCAAATTGATTTATTTCTCTGTAAAAATTACAATGTGAGTTTTACATTTTAAGGACTAAGGACTATAATTACAAAGATGGCCGTTAGCATGCCTAGCACGCCTGGACATGCTAGACATTTCGGGCAGACTTAATACTAGGTTTTAATCTAATTTACAAATTACCTCACTGCATTATTAAACTCACTACAGGCCAGTATGTCCATCATTGCTCTCATTGAAACCTGGTTAAAGCCCCATACTACAGATATGTATGCCATTCCTGGTTACACAGCCATACACAATTGTAGGCCAGACCAACAAGGAGGTGGCACAGCTATGTTATACTCAGACCAACTTGAATGTATTAACAATACATGCACAAGAGATGAACATGGAGAATATATAATAGCTAAGTTTAAATCCAAATATGTACCTACAAAAACCTCTCACAGTTATAAACATCTATAGATTACCACAGTCAAACATTCAGCAATTTAGTGAAAAATTAGGAAGTATGATTACTGATGCACACATGAACAAAGACCACTTAATCCTCACAGGAGACTTCAATATAAACCTACTACAAGATCAGGACCCACAAGTAACTGAATTCACAAACACTATGAGCAACTGCTTGCTGCTCCCGACAATAACAAAACCTACGAGAATCTCTGAGACCTGTGCCTCTCTATTAGAATATATCTGGACTAACACCATATCCCCATTAAAATCAGGCATAATCACAGACAATACCACAGACCACTACCCAACCTTTCTCATAAAAAATCTTGGAAAATTACCACTAGAGACTACTAAAGTTACCTTCAGACTACATAATGAGACAGCTATAAATAACTTTATAACAGCTATGACAAACACTGACTGGCAAACAGAAATAGACAACTTCCCAGATACTGACTTATGTATTAATAATTTTATTAAAAGACCCAAGACCTCTATAATAAGCATTGCCCTAAAACTAAACAAATCACAACTAAAGATTAAATTGTCCACTGACTAACCCCCAGCATACTCAAATCCATTAATATAAAGCACCTGTACGAAAAACAGTACAGAATGGGTCAAATAACAAGAGAACAAACAAAACGCTACTCATCAAACCTAACGAGTCTGATAAGAAGGTCAAAAAAATTGTACTATACCTGGAGTCTACCTGGAGAGAATTCCAGGGGTCAAAGCCCCCGCAGCCCGGTCTGTGACCAGGCCTCCTGTTGGACCAGAGCCTGATCAACCAGGCTGTTACTGCTGGCCGCACGCAGTCAAACGTATGAACCACAGCCCGGCTGATCAGGTACCGACTTGAGGTGCCTGTCCAGTGCCTGCTTGAAGTCAGCCAGGGGCTTGTTGGTAATCCCCCTGATGTATGCTGGGAGGCAGTTGAACAATCTTGGGCCTCTCACACTTATTGTGTTGTCCCTCAACGTGCTAGTGGCAACCCTGCTCTTCATTGGGGGGATGTTACATCGCCTTCCGAGTCTTTTGCTTTTGTACGGAGTGATTTTTGTGTGCAAGTTTGGTACTAAGCCCTCGAGAATTTTCCATGTGTATATAATAATGTATCTCTCCCGCCTGCGTTCTAGAGAGTACAGGTTTAGGAACTTCAAGCGTTCCCAGTAGTTGAGGTGGTTTATCGCACTTATGGTGCGGTGAAGGTTCTCTGCACATTTTCAAGGTCAGCAATTTCACCCGCCTTGAAAGTGCAGTTAGTGTGCAGCAATATTCCAGCCTAGATAGAACAAGCGATCTGTAAAGTGTCAACATGGGCTTGGCATCCCTGGTTTTGAAGGTTCTCATTATCCATCCTGTCATTTTTCGAGCAGATGCAATTGCTACATTGTTATGGTCCTTGAAGGTGAGATCCTCTGACATGATCACTCCCAGGTCTTTGACATTAGTTTTCGCTCTATTGTGTGGTTGGAATTAGTTTTGTACTCCGATGAGATTTTAATTTCTTCACGTTTTCCGTATCTGAGTAATTGAAATTTCTCATCATTGAACTTCATATTGTTTTCTGCAGCCCATTTAAAGATTTGGTTTATGTCTGCTTGGAGTCTTGCAGTGTCTTCAACGGTGGACACTGTCATACAGATTCGGGTGTCATCTGCAAAGGAAGACACAGCACTGTGGCTTATATCCTGTCAATGTCTGATATGAGGATGAGGAATAGGATGGGAGCAAGTACTGTGCCTTGTGGAACAGAGCTTTTCACAGTAGCTGCCTCAGACTTTACTCTGTTGACTACTACTCTTTGTGTTCTACGTGTTAGGAAATTATAGATCCATCTACCAACTTTTCCTGTTATTCCTTTATCACGCATTTTGTGTGCTATTAGACCATGGTCACACTTGTCAAAGGCTTTTGCAAAATCTGTGTATATAACATCTGCATTCTGTTTATCTTCTAGAGCATCCAGGACCTTGTCGTAGTGGTCCAGTAGTTGGGACAGACAGGAGCGGCCTGCTCTAAACCCATGCTGTCCTGGGTTGTGCAATTGATGGGTATCAAGATGGGTGGCGATCTTGCTTCTTAGAACCCTTTCAAAGATTTTTATGATATGGGACGTTAGCGCAATTGGTCTGTAGTTCTTTGCTATTGCTTTACTGCCCCCTTTGTGGAGCAGGGCTATGTCTGTTGTTTTTAGTAGCTGCGGGACGATCCCAGTGTCCATGCTCCCTCTCCATAGGATGTTAAAAACATGTGATAAGGGCTTTTTGCAGTTCTTGATGAACACGGAGTTCCATGAGTCTGGGCCAGGAGCGGAGTGCATAGGCATGTCATTTATTGCCTTTTTAAAGTCATTTGGCGTCGTGATGATGTCAGAAAGGCATG